>PVKN010019872.1:0-16173 GCA_004027915.1 Capromys pilorides | reverse complement strand
TGCATCCTGGGAAATATTCTGTACTATTGATTGAGATGATTTGGGTCATTTTTCTTTTAAGCTATAGAGAAAATTTAATGCATTGGGTTTTCATTCAGCATGAAGTTTTTCCTAGCTTATGCTCATTACTTTCTCTGATTTGAATGTTTTCAAATAGCTGTATGATAGCAAAGAGCTTTTAAGGAATTTTTATTTGAAAGAATCAAGAACTTCCCTATATGAAGTGTCTCCTATAAACCCACAGCATCCAAATCACTGGCAAATGTATTTAAAATGTAAAATCCAGCCAGGGATGTAGTTCAGTGGTAGAGTACTTACCTAGTGTGTGTGAGGCCCTGAGTTCTATCTCCAACACCAATGTTTTTAAAAACCCTTCTTAGACTGAGAGCTCCTGAGTTGCAATGTGTGCACAAATTAACAAATCCTGGGGATTCCTACAAAACCGTGGGGTTTGAGAATCGCTTATTTAGACAGTTAGACATCTGAAAACTTGACCCTGTTTATTGTTATTTCCTTGTCTCTTCCTTTTTCGCTTTTCTTTGCCTCTTTCTACCCCGAAAAAAAGAACAACAACAAACCCAGTCTGTGGCTGGAGGTTATAGTTCACTTGCCAGTTTGTACAAGGCTCTGGATTGGTTCCTCAGCCCTGCAAAAACAACAACAACAAAAAAATACATCGGTCTGCTTTCATAGGCAAAAAGAAGGGTAGGTCAAAAGTGTAAAAGGAAGGGCAGGAAATACAGCTCTTCAGTCTAGGATCCAGAGGGACTAACTGGCTAATGATTTATCTTTGGAATGTTGTTTAGCATCTAGCAGGCTAGTATTCTTTTCCTCTTCTGATTTTCCCCTGAATCATGCACATTGGTCCTGCAACCAAGACTGTGTAACTATACTGAGACCCAGAGTATGGGACTTAATTATACAGTGTTGCGTTTAGAGGATGAGCCACAAAACATCAAAAGCAGAGACTGCCTGTTCCAGTAAGGAGTGAGAGCCACATAGGATTTCTTATTGGTTATGTGCTGTGAATAATGGGCAGCAGGAGCCAGCGGAGAAATGGCCATGATGAAAAGCAAAGTAAAATGCTAAATCCTGGCCTCCAAACACAAAGACTGCAGTGTATTTTGCTTCTAGTGAGTAATGAATTGAAAGGCAGTCATCAGTAAGAGAGGCTCTGAGCTCAAACTTTCTTGGTTCAAAGCCCGGCTCAACTGTTTCTTTGCTGCATGGCTATAGACTGTATCATTCAACCCCTTAATCTCATCTGAAAACAGTCATTCCCACCCCGCAGGGTGATTATAGACAGTAAATGAGAAAATCTATGTAAAAAGTACTTAGCACAGTGTGTGAAATATACTTCAGTATCTCGTGGTGCAATAGTTTGCTTATTTTAGGGTTCTTCAAAGCAGCTTCCTTTTGCATGAAAGCATGATTTTATGTTCTTCATGTCTGGGCCACAACAAAGACTTGTAACTTGAAGTAAAGCAAAGGGTGGGGGCTGAAGTGCTTGCCTCTGGGCTAATGAGTAGCACGTATGGTGAGGGGAGGTAAGGAGCACGGTGAGAGCAAATGCTCCTATCAGATGGCCCCTTGAGGTGCTTTGACTCTGACTGGGAAGATGAGATGCATATTTAACATTGGAGAAAAGCCTCAGAACTGAGGCCAAAGCAACGTGTTCACATGTGGAAAGTACATTGTATACCTGAGGAGATTTGCAGCGACTGACAGGCAACCATCAATATTGATCGTTAACAGTTTTGATTTTCCTCACTTGTCTGCTACAAGGAAGGAAGAAAAAGAAACTATTATGCAGTTTGTCAAAACTATAATTGATTCATAAGTTTTTTGATGTGATCAATACTTAACCTCTTTTACACTTAGCAAATTTTAAAGCTAAGCAGTAGGGACCAGAATGGGGGAAAGTAATGATTCAATACCTTGAAAGTAGCTTCAGGCCTCCCTTTGGCTGTGATATGTGAAAGCAGAGCACAGGCATGTAGGGCCCCCCTCAGCAGTGTTGGGTAATTTTGTCACTCTAAGCTTAGCACTTTTTCATTCTTCAAAAGAATTCAGATTTTGGAGACTATGAGGAAATAGAGGGGACATACGTGCTCAACATAAAGGTTGTAAATCAACTATTAGGACAGCTGGACAGTTTCCTTCTTGAGGACCTTTGGAAGAAAGGGGACTTTGAAAAGGCAGCTTAGAAATAACTGTGTAAAAAATAATATTGGTTCTTTGTTCTCTATCCCTATAGCCCATGCTGCCCTCCACTTGTTCCAAGAAGTTTTAGAAAAACTTTTCTCTCTGCAGGCTTTGGGATGGGTGAATTTGGACTGCGGAGGGCATCAAATCAATGGGGCAGGTCACAGGAAGGTAGACAGCAGCATTCGCATTAACACTTGGCGAAAATGAAAAGAAAGACCAGGTCTGTGACAATCGGGTGAGGGCAAAGAGATGGTGTTCCAACATCAATTGTGAAACTGTCTCCAGTGGACATCTTCACAAAGGAGAAAAGGCCAGTGTTCAAGAAGCAACAGGGTCATTTCTGCCACGAGGAATGAGTGTGAACAAGCATCCAGCACTGGAAGTTAAATGTTATGCATGGGGCACCGAGGTGCTAGCTCGCCTTCAGCCTGTGCTCCCTTAGGATACGTGGGTCCACACCCGTGATCCTGCACCCAACCTGCACCTGACTTTCTTTTCTTCTTTTCCACAGCACCCATGTATCCCAAATCAACAATGTTTCCACAACTGGAGAGTAAGTTATTTGGGTTGGGTTGGGCTTTTGCATTTTGAGATCTTTTCAATTCCTTTTCCTATTTAATAAATAGAAAAACGATTAATTCTAATGTTATACAATCCTGGAAGACTTAAGATAATGAGCAACCAGTGATTTTTAAGCTACCTATATACAGAGGAGAATGCTGAAGAACTGTTCCTGCTTGAGCTTGTGTGGTTATGAGATTAGAAGATTTCCGTTTACTTCATTAAAAATAATGTCAGGGTCAGTTAATATTTGCGAAGCAATCTGTCTGCCAAGAGGTATTTTGCAATGAAAAATGTCTACTTCCACTTCGTTCATCTCACTGAGCCTGTATTTCTCAAGCTCCTGCGGTGTGCTGAGCACAGTGTTAGATGTATAACGTCAGACACAGCCTGAGTGAGCTCTGCCCTCACCAGTCTTGCAATCCTCTTCACAGCGGTGCAGGAAGGAAAGCAAATTAGTGACTGCAGTAAGCCCAAGCTCCACAGAGCAGGCCAGTGCTGTACCAGTGCTGTCCAAGGCACCTTCTTCACTTGCGCTTAGAATCCGAACTCCCTCTTCTGCCCTGGCCTGCCTTTCTGACCACACAGTGCACTTTAGCCACCTAACCTCTTACTGGACTGGGTGAGGCTTATTTCTGCCTCCAAGGCTTGCCATGGGCTGTTTCTCAGTCCACCCCGTTCTTTCTTTGTGTTCACTTTTTGTTCAGATATCATGTTGAGAGGGATCTATCCCTGACTCTCTCCTCGTTCTCTAAACCTATAGTTGGCATTTTAGAGTGTCCCACTGTCAGGAATTCTGTTGCTGTACTTGCTTATTATTTGTCTTTCCCTATGGGAATGTAAGTACAGTAAGCACAGGAGCATGGCCTTCGTGTTCGCTGTGGTTTCCTGCACACCAAGCAATCTATCTGGCATGCATTAAGTGCTACCTGCATGTCTATCAAGTGACTGAATGAATGGTTCCTGGCCTCAAGATGTTTCTATCACTCCTAGTTGTCTTTTCTTGCTGGAACAGGCAGGGGCCTTTTGGGAACGTCCTCCTTTTGTAGGAATCAGGGGTAGGAGATGGAGAGCTTGTGCTGTGATAAGAAGGGAGAAGGGTTAGAAGAAGCGTTGACTAGAATTTGGATCTAAAGGAATAGATTTTTTTCTTTCATGTTGGGTGTGGAAGCAAACAGAGGGCAGGACTGGCTTCCTTTAGCTTGGCTAGTTAAACATTCCAGAACTATACAAAGACTGATACGTTCCTTTTTTATTTCACAATAGCCATCTCTTTCATAATTTGGGAAAAGGCATCTCAGTGAAGTCAGGGATTGATCATTTTATCTTATCTGCCTCCTAAACCCTAAACAAAGCATGAAAGTTAGAATTTATAAAGCATTTTCTGCTCTGTGAAAATAAGTTACTTTTTTAACATAGCAGATCTTCACTACCTTTGTCTTTTTGATACAGGGTCTCAGTATGCAGTTCAGGCTAGTGTCTCAAGCTCACACCAATCCTCCTGCCTTAGCCTCCCAAGTACATTTCCTATATCATTTTATTTAATGCAATTCTAAATATATAATGGCACATCCTAAAAGTATTTGTGCCACTTAGCTTTGTAAATCTTGTTTGCTGCCTCTGCAGAATTGATATGGAATCTAGAGAGAACTTACCTCTGTAAGAATATGCTCATTGTTCTACTTCAAAGAAAAATGTATTTCTTTCTTCTGTCCTATATTAAAGGAGGCATATTTCTTAAATATTTCATAGTTTTTCCTAGACTTGGCTGGGGAGATATTTGGTGGTCTAAGCACCTGCCTGGCAAGCTCAAGGACTGAGGTTTAATCCCGGTACTTCACACCCTGCCAGCCTCAGAATTCCAGGCATGCTGGTTCAGCCACCGAAACTGGGCATGGTGGTACAGGCCTATAATCCCAGCTAGGGAGGCTGAGACAGGAGAATCACTATGAGTCTGAGCTGTGTAGTGAGACCCTATACCAAATCAATCAATCAATTAATCTTTTAAAATAATAATTTTCCTAGATTTAACATGAAGTTTTCAGTAATTATAGATTCACAAAGATGAGAAGCACAGTTTCGAAATTGTTGGAATTTGTTCCAGATGGTTTTGTTTTTAATGCACAATGTAGTATCTTTAGATTTATGTGTCATTCTTGAGTTTTCTTATGATATAGGAAATAAAGGTGTTTCCAAAATCGGGGCACATCTTTTTAAAAGAAATCATTGGTGAACTTGATAGCCTGAGTGGCTCTTTGTGTGGTTTTTGTTTTGTAACCAGACTCTTAGAAAGAACAATCCGGACAGCTGTAGAACAGCATCTTTTTGATGTTAATAGTGCTGGAGGGCAAAGCTCTGAAGATTCAGAGTTGGGATCTTCATCAGCTGCTTCTGCCACCTCTGCCAGACAGCGCCGCCGCCAGTGCAAGGACCAGGATGAGGCTCGTCGTGGCAGAGAGCAGTAAGTTGACACCTGTGATTCTTGCCTGGGTTTTCTCTTTTCCTTTAAAAAATGCACAGTTAAATCTGTGTTAATCATCACAGCTCCTGCTCCTCTCCCTTTTCAGTATTTAGGTTACAACTTTAAAAGTTTACTATTTGACATCTCAAAACTTGGCTACCATTTAGAAACTTCCAGATGATCGTTAGATAACCTCAGTTTGATCAGTATGCTTGGTGTACTGTGGCTGCCACCTCAGATTTATCTTTTTGTCTTGTTTTGTTGTTGTTTGTAAAGAAACTGCAAAATAATATTAAAACAGAAGAAGTACAAATGATCCAGAATTCTACTTAACAAAGTAACATGAATTTCACAGTATTTGTTGTAATGCATAGTGATATATTTCAACCAGTTATTCATATTACCAGATCCACCTCAGATTTAATACATGTCACATTTCATTTTGATGTAGAGATCCCAAACCATGGGAGGAGAAGGCTGCCATATGCCTGTGGGAGGCAGGTTTTTTCTTGCTAGCTAACTTATGTTGCCTGCTAAACTAGCTTATCAGTCAGCAGACTACCCCATTTTATTTTATTGACCTGAAGAAGTACCAGAATATCTCTCTCATATTTTGGCATGGTTACATTTTAGTACAAGAAAGTTTGCACTTAAGTCTAACTGTTGTGGTCAGGGTTTTGCTAGGGAAACAATTTAATATAGGATCATAATTTATAGAATTATTTTATCATAGTCACCCAAAGAGTACAAAAGACTGCAGAAAATTTGTCCACACACTAAAGATCAAAAAACCCATCTCAGGGTCTGGATCCCAGGGTAATGTCCTGCATGCATCCAGCTGAAGACTTAAGCCTATAACAGTGCCTCCCATGAGTCCCGCTGGAGGCCTAGAGTCCACGACAATGTCTCATGCAAGACTTTTTCATGGATGTTTGCTGGGAGAGTCTAAGAAAGTCTGTACCAGTAAGATGAAGTATCTGTACAGGCTGAGGGATCTGCACTGGAGCCAGGAAGCAACTCACACTGACTGTAAGGATCAGAGTGCCCCAAAAGAAACCATAGCTATGCTCAGTGAGGTCTCAAGCTTCTCCAACACTGAAAACAGCTAAGTTCATATCAGGAAAGCCAGCATGACAAGCTACTCTAGGACATAGAATAGAGTGCCATCTTCTCCTCCAGAGTCAAGAAGTGATACTAACAGTAGGGACCAGGGCTCCCCCAAAGTGAACCACAGTCATTCTTAGCCACAAGGTCCTAAGCTCCTGCAACAATGAGAACAGCCAAGTTGACATAAAGAAAGCCAGTATATCAAGCTCCTGCAGGAGAACCAACAGCCCCACTTCTTCCTCTCCAGTTCTCCTTTTTATTTTGTTTGCAACAATCCTCCTGTGGGCCCTCCACATCCAGCACCACACTGATGCAGTTTATCTGAATATTACAATTTGGCCACCACCTCACTTGTCAGTCCACCATAATCCACCCCTCTTCATCTTGATAACTGTACACATTTCCTTAAAACATAACCCTGGGCTGGGGAGATAGCTCTATGGCACAAGTGCCTGCCTGGCAAGCGCAAGGGCCTGAGTTCAATCCCTGGTTCTGCAAAAAAAAAGAAACACACAATCCTAGCAGCAGATTTATGAAAAGTTAACATGTCGTGGTCTATTTGGATTTACATTAATATAACAATTATATATATATATATATATATATATATATATATATATATATATATAATTGCTCTCATTTCTGCATCAATAGAAAAATATTTAACGGATGACCAAAATTCAAGGTTAAAAGACAATACTTTAGAGTGGGCCAGATAGCTCAGGGGTCTAAAGCACCTGCTTCAGCAAAGCGTAGCAGCTGGGGTTCAATCCCAGACCTGCATGCTGACCCCTCCCCCAGGGCACACTGAGACAGCAATTGATTATGCACCTGTAATCCCAGCCCTTGGGAGGCTCAGGAAAAGCACTGAGTCTAATCTACATAGTGAGACCCTGTACATCCTGTAGACCATGTCCTAAATTTATAAAAAAGACAATACTTTGACTAATTAACCTGATTATAAACATGTGTAAAATGATATTAAAATCATATTGAAAGATCTATTATAATCACAATCCTTGCTTCTCATTAACTTTTAATAAAATAACACAATACTAAAACACAGAGATCTCCTGCAATTCGAACACACTCATATTCAGGTGAGTGTGTCCCGCTCTTCTCAACAACCGTGTTCTCTTTTTTTCAACCTTGCTATCCGCAGCTCCAGTAGATCCTTTCCTTTGGCCAAATGCTTCAAATCACCTTACTGGCTCTTCACTCTTAGTTTCAAACATAGATCTGGTGAAAAGCTCTCAACCATAACCATGCTACCATCCAAACAGTAGACTGCACTGAAATTTTTCTGCTACTGAGGCAAAATCTCTAAATGCGAGCAAAATACAGACCAATTTCCAGCCAAAGCACAATGTGTTGCCTGGGATCCAGCAGCCGATGCAGTTCTTCTCAATTGAAGCCTCCTGAGACTCAATCTTTCTTAAAATTATTTTTATTTTTTAAAGAATACAAAATAGAGGGCCAGCCAGAAAGCTCAGTGGACTAAAGCACCTGCTTAGGCAGAGCACAGTGGCAAGGGTTCAATCCCTGCCATGCGTTATGCCATTCCTGCCCCAGGGGTGCACTGAGACAGCCATTGAGACTGGGTGTGGTGGTGCACACCTGTAATCTCAGTGCTTGGGAGGCTGAAAACGGGAGGATCACTACAAGTCCAATCTATGCAGTGAGACCCTGTAGACCTTGTAGACTCTGTACTAAATACAAAAAAAAAAAAAAAAAATACAAAATAGTATAAAAAACAGCATTAGAAGCAACATAAAATTTCACTAAACAAAGTTATAGGAATTCAGCAATAGTTGCTGTATCGCATGATGTTATCTTCAAATTAGTTGTTTGGGTTACCAGGTGTAAATATGCAAAATTGTTTTTTAAAAAAGTTATGAGAAATTTTTTTGAAAAGAATAAAAAGAAAAATTTTAAACATTAACTGCTCTTTTCAAAAGACCAGCAGAAATTGGCAATGTTACTCAAATTATTTTGCATATATACATAAATATGTCTTTTTCCTTTCTTTTGTCACTCTTAACTGGCAGCATTTCCATCGGTATCCTGATATTCCAGGATCCGACCAGAGTCTCCAATATACTTCACAGCATGTAGGGACTGTTTCTAGGCCAGTCTCTAAGAACCTTTCCAAATTAACTCCCAAGGCTATTAAGCCCCGTGACCAGTTACCACACCAATGATTCCCACTTCTCCTGGTACCAGTTTTTTCTTGGTTACCTTCTCTCATTGCTGAAACCAAATACCCAACACCCCAAATTAAAGAGTGAAAGGTTTATTTAGCTCACAACTTACGGAGGTTTCAGTCTATAACCAGCTGGCTCCAAGGCAGGGCAGTGTGGTTGAGGGGCAACTGTTCATGGCAATGGAACAGCAGCACAGTTTGTCATAGCTAAATCTTGGAAACAACCCAAATGCCCATCAACTAAGGAATGGATGAAAAAATGTGATGTTTTTATACAAGGGACTACTACTCAGCTGTAAAGAAAGATAAACTTAAGGCTTTTATAGGTAAATGGATGTAACTAGAGATCATACTCATAAGTGAAATAAATCAGACTCACATGTGTAAACATTGTATTGTCTTCCTCATGTAAGAACCTGAAAGTGTAAATAAAATCTGAAAGGCACAATACAATGGATATTGTGAAACAGAAACTACCAGTAAAGTAGCCACTTTGAAAATAAAAATATGCAATATAATAATCATTGTTAATTTTCTATGAACTTGTTTTGAAATTCTGTATCATTTTTATTGTTTCTTTTATTCTCTTAAAAAAAAAATCTGGGCTAAGAAGATAGTTCATTGGCATTAAGTGCCTACCTGACCAGTATAAAGTCCTGCAGTCAATCCCTGGTACCACAAAATAATAATAAGATAAAAATGCAACAAGGGCAAAAGGGAGGAGGAAGAGAGCAAGCCTCTTTTCCTCCTTTCTATTGTGTGCTTGCTACCTGCCCCAGGTGCGTAGAGCACTCACACCCAGAATCCCAGCATTGGACCGTGAGTCAATCGTAAACTGTAGAAGCCCACCCCATGACTACATGAGGCTTTTGGGGAGGACATCTAGGCACAAACCATAACACTAACCAAAGGGAAAAAAACTGAAGTTCCTTTCTATTTTAGTAACTAACAATGAAGCATTCCCTTTCTTTCTTTCCCTTTCTCTGTTTTTTCTTTCTCTCTCCCTCTTCCATTACCAAGTACTTTTGAGGCAGTCTCACATCATGAATTTCAAGAATAACCTTATAAGTTATTTTATTCTTCCATGAAAACATTTGACAAAATACCGATGAACAACTACCATTCACATCATTTAATAATCATGATTTAAATTGCCAAAGAAAATCATCTATATAGATAATTGCCTGCATTCATGTTTTCTCTGAGAGTTCCAAGTTTATTTTTTGTTTTCTTCGTTTTTGTTTTTTATGTATTTAGTTCAGAGTCTACAGGGTCTCACTACACAGACCAGACTCGTAGTGATCCTCCTGTTTTCAGCTTCCCAAGTGCTGGGGTTACAGGCACGCCACCATACTCAGTCTTGGTTGCTGTCTTGACTCGCTCCAGGGATGGGGCTGGCATAGCACATAGGGGATCGAACCCCAGTCCCTGCATCTGCCTAAGCAGGCACTTTAATCCTCTGAGCTATCTGGCCAGGCCTCCAAGTTTATTTTTATTTGTGACAGATTTTTACCTCTCTAGAGTTCTTAAACTCTGTATTAAGTATCAATGGCTAACCCAGATTCTGGTCCTCATCATTCTGTTTCAGTCGGACCAAAATCTATTACCAAAATTCTTATTTTAAAAGGAACTTCTTTTTGCTTAAAGGAAAAATATGACAAGTGTAAATTCTGTGTTGCATATCATGGAGTTTTTTTAATGTATTTGATACAGGATCTCGCTATGCAGCTGAAACTCCTAGTGATCCTCCTGTTTTCAGCCTCCCCAGCGCTGGGATTATAGGTGTGCACCACAGTGCCCAGACTCATTGAGATTTTAAGGGCTATTTTAAGGGCTATTTAACAAATGAAATCTTAAAAATAAAGTAGTGTCAGTGCTATAGCTCTTTACTTTACAAGTGGCATGTGTTGGTACTTTTTTAAAAATTGCCTTGAAGCTAGTGAATAGTAGTCATAATATTCCATTTGGAAAACAGAAAAAACTGCAATATAGGAAACACATTTAAAGTGAGCTTCTGGGGCCGGCAAGATAGCTCAGTGGTCTAAAGCACCTGCTTAGGTAACTACAGGAACTGCAGCTCGATCCCTGGTACCACATGCTGCTCCAGCCCCACCCCCAGGGCAGGCTGAGCTGGCCACAAAATAAATAAATAAATTAAATAAATAAATAAAGTTTTAAAAAATAAATAAATAAAGTGAGCTTCTGTTTGGGTTTTAGAAAACATTAAGGTGATCATTTATGTTCTGTCTTTATCTTATTATACACTGAGTATAAATTATTCACTTAACTCTCTTCTAACCCTCCACCTCAGTTTTTGCAACACAGCATGTAGCTATATGTTACATTTGAAAATACTTCCCTATGTCACAACACCCTGCTTTCCACCCTCTTTGTTTGGACATAGGGTAAACAACTAGACTGGAAAATGTACTGTGCATTTACCCAGAGTCAGGGTGGCAGTGGCAATAGTGACCCACCTGCAGCAGGTGGTGGAAAACAGAAGTAAGATAAAGTATAGACAGGGCCAGGCAGGGCTGATAAACATGAACGTCGGCTGTCCTCTCCAGGACAATGTAAATACTGAGTTTCTCAGATGTGAGGAAGTTCCTTTCATAAGTCATCTTGATTATATTTAAGTAGCAACATCAGGGAACAGGAAGAGATGAAAAATGGCAGACTAGGCATCTGATACACATTGTCCCCATGGACCGCTAGCCTTACTGTTGAATTGGGGGTTTCATCACTACTCATTCTGGTTACTAATCCTAGTCAAATCACCAAGGGCCATTACATAAGAAGATCTTAAGGTCCAAATACTTCAGTAGAGTCTAGCTCCTATATGTAGCTGAGAAACTTACAGCATTGCCACATCCTTTTTCCTGGGTGTGAGGTCTCAGGGTTCATTGCACAACTTGCTTCTGTGCATCACCCCCACCCACCCCAGGTCACAAGTCTCACCTCACCCAGCCTGACACTGGGTCACAGCTATGTCTGGATCACCCTTCAGTTGCCAGCTGACTGGCTTCTCTCGGCTCTAATCTTTGGGGAACAAGGTCCTTATCTCTAAAGGGCACGGAGCTACAAGTCCTGCCCAAGCAGCTTTGACTATAGAGTCAGCCATCCTTTCCCCCTGCAGAGTCGGGTCGCTTTCCCGGCCTTTGCCCTCCAACTTGGCTCTTTGCCTTCCACTTACCTCTTTTAATATAGTCCCAGCATCTCCACATCAATCTCAGATGCCTCTTTTAACCTTTTTTCCCTTAGTGACTTTGAAATGCCACCTCAAAGGCCCTCTGCAGAATCCCCTGGAGTCATTAACACATGATAAATTCTGAAGTCAGGAACCATTGTTATAGCTTATAGCAAGTGAGTTCTGCATAATAAATGCTTATACATAACTGATTAATTCATCTAAGAGTTACATTTCTTCTCCTCATGAAAAAATAAGGGAAGATGAAGCAAGACTTCATATTATTCTATTTTTAAAAAGTCTTATGGAATGGGTGAAAACTGTTTCCAAAATAAAAATTCATTTATTTATTATCAATTAGTTTTACCTGTCACAAATTACAGCTGCAGCCTCTTTAAAAAATATCTTTGTCTGGCACAGTGACACACTACAGTAATCCTAGCTACGTAGGAGGCTGGGGCAGGAGGATCACAAGCTCAAGCCCAGCCTCAGGCAACTTAGTGAGATGCTGTTTCAAAATTTAAAAAAAAATTAAAAGTCTGGCGGAATAGCTGAGTGGTGGAAAGCTTACCTAACATGCTTCAGGACCCAAGTGTAATTCCGAATACTGGAAAAAAAAAACTTGAAGCCAATGCTGGCTATATCTCCAGATCTGATTAAAGGGTCAGTAAAATCTCACTAAAGCCATCACAGTGTAGTTTTGAAGTAAGCAGCACTGAAGATAGACTAAAACTTTATCTTCCTTTAAAATCTTTCATTTACTTATTTATTTATTTATTTATTTATTTGGTACAAGGTCTCGTATTGTGCAGCTCAGCCTCCTAGTGATCCTACTGCAAAATAAAAAGGAAATGGGGCCAGGGTGATAGCTCAGTGGAAAAAGTGCTTGTCTGGCAAGCGCAAGGTCCTGAGTTCAATCCCTGGTACCACCAAAAAAAAAAAAAACTAAGAGAAAATCTAAAGTGCTAAAACATCACAAAAGATGATTAAATAATCACTCTCATTCATTCTACCAACAAATATTTTTTTAAAATTAATAAATATTTTAAAAAAGTAAAAAGGAAAGCATGCTATATTAGAGTATGAGTAATTACATAGTTTCAGAATAATAACTATGAGGAGGAAATCAAAAAAGCCAGGAATAAGGAGGCCAGACAGATAGTTTAGTGGATTAAAGCTCCTGCTCAGGCAAACACAGGGCCGGGAGTTCGATCCTCAGCATGTGCCAGCCCTGCCCCTGGGTCATGCTGAGACTTACACTGAGACTTGGCGTGGTGGTGCACGCCTATAGTCCCAGCACTTGGGAGGCTGAAAACAGAAGAATCACTATAAGTCTGATCTACATAGTGAGACCCTTTACTGAATACATTAAAAAGAAAAAAAGAGCCAGGACTAAGATCCTGGTAATTAAGATGAAAGGTCCACAAATCTATGTTCAGGTCAAGTCTATCCTGTTCAGTTATCTGATGTCAGATACACTTAAAGTGGGACGGAATGCTGCCCAAGCAGTGACACAAGCCCCACCGCTGACTCACATTGAACATAAACACAAAGACTTGTGGGGAGGAGAGCAGGATTCCCTCACATAAGTACTGATGGGCTGTCAGATTTTCATATCTGTTTTGACAAAATGTGTTTCAGTCATTCATTTGATGATTCAAACCAAACTCTTTGATTTTGAAACCTAATTTTTAGCTTTTGCATCTTTCTACTTGGGCCACCATAACAAAATACAGAGTGGTGGCTTAAACAATAGGAGCTTGTTTTCTCCCAGCCCCAGTGGCTGAAGGTCCAGACCGAGCAGCCTAGGACTGGCTTCCACAGTACACTTGCCTGAGTCCTGTTAGGTTTCCCCCGTCTTCAATTAGCTTAGCTTATGGAATATTTCTTATTAATATGCATTGCTATTCAGTATATTTTACCAAGTATTTTCCATGTTAAAAGTTATAGAAAATGGGCCGGGGAGATAGCTCAAAGGAATAAGCACTGGCCTGGCAAGCACAGGGTCGTGATTTCAATCTCTGATACCGCAAAAAATATAAAATAAAATAAAACCTTTGAGAAATGTTATAGAAAATGTGAGTAAATTAAATATATAATACTAAAAATTACTAAAGATAATATAACTTCGAAAATATGGTAGTACTTAATTCCCGCTATTATGGCCTAAGGCTATGAATTTATGAATTTAGATTACATGATAAATATTTAATGTTGGCTTTCACTTGGGGATGTGGCTGAGCTCACAGTAAAATATGGTATCTGTTTTTGCATTTCTAAACTCATTTATTTCAGGATACAGTTTCAGGGTAGAGAGTCGTACCTTACCTCAGTCACAGTGTGAGTGAGAGTAAAATCTCATCCATTTCTTCCTTACCACGTCATGATGCTGTACTGACGAATAGTTTATTTTTTTAAGTTTGCTAAGTAGTTTAATTTTGTGAAAACTCCTACAGGAATATTTACAAAACTTCTTTAAATGTTTGAAAATACTAAGTGGATTAAATTCTATATTTGTGACATCTCCTTTTCTAAGAAAGGAACCAATCCAAATTTCAGCTTAACTGCTTGTTATTACATACTTTTATTAATGCATGATTTCTACCAAGATTATCCAGTTCAGTGATATTTAAATATTAATGTGTTTTACTCCATGAAAATAACTCTCATTTGGGAAAATCAGTGTTCTCATTCTAGAGGAGACATATTTTTTTTTCAGTTTCTTATCTGTATGTTATATTAACTTATGATACTAAGAGGTCAGGGATATAGCTCAGCATCCTGAGTTCCATTCCTAGTTAAAATAATAATAATAATAATAATAATAATAATAATAATAATAATAATAATAAATTTGTGCTGTACACTGGAATCATATTAATATCAATTGCAAATAGTGGAATATTTCATTGTGAATTTGTACCATTGTCCCCGTGTGAATGCAAATTACTTTTTGGTAAAGTACAAAAGCTTTTCCCTGGTGGAATGCAGCCCTTACCAGTCTGCCTCCAGGAATAACATCCCTTTGAACGTGATTTATTTGTCATCAGACACCCTACAGGAGCAGCACTGGTCCCATGTTTTTATCATTTGTCCATTTGTAGGCATTCCTCAAACTTGCTATATTATGATATGACACAGTGACAGTATCATAAAATGTTCTTTTTACCCTTTAAAATAAAATTAAGGTTTTATTTTCTTTAATTCCAGGGGACTTACCAACAAAGAAAATATTCCTTCTGGCCTCAACAACCTTGATGAATGTATTTTGAATACTCAGGAAGTAGAAAAAGTACATGAAAATACTTCTGATTATATTGAAGAAATGAACAAACCTAAGCGTCAAAAATCTAGTTCTAAGCTAGCTGAGCTCAATGAAAATAAAGACGGTCTTATGGTAAGTAAATTTCTTTTTTTTTTTTTCAGGGTCAGGGTTTGAACTCATGACCTTATACTTGCCAGGCAGGCACTTGTGCCACGGAGCTATCTCCCTGGCCCTGGTAAGTGAATATTTTTATCAGAATTTTTTCTTGGGGCTGCCGAGATGGTTCAGCAGTCTAAAGTGCCTGCTTAGGCAAGCTTAGGCAACCGCAGGGATGGCAGTTCGATCCCCAGCACCACATGCTGCACCAGCCCTACCCCTGGGGCAGGCTGAACCGGCCATAATACAAAAAAAAAAAAAAAAGATAAAAAAAAAAATTCTTGTAGGCAATTAAGAAAATGATAATATTCTCCTTCCATACTTTATAAGAGAAATAAAGTAATTATTTTAGTCTTGAGTTTCACAGAATTTTAGATGTGAGTTCTAAGGTACCTTAGAGCTACTTAAATATTTAATTGGATATTTTTTTTCCTTTTTTCTTTTCCATTTTCTTTCTTTTGGCCTTTCTTTTCTTTCTTTTTTAATTGTTATGATTGTTGCTGTTTAGTGATACTGGTGACTGACCCAGGAAGCACATTACTGGGCATTTTTGTTTTGAGATGGGATCTTCCTAAAGTGTCCAAACTAGGCTTAAACTTGGCTCACCTTATACCTCCTGAGTAGCCTGGATTACAGACATGTGCCAACATATCCTACTGTGTTTCTTTTTAATAAATGTAAAGCTTAAAGGGGAATGTAGCTTAGCACTAAAGTGCTTGCATAAAGTCATTGGGTCTGATCTCTGACAATGAAAATATTAATAATAATAATATTAATAATAATAATAATGATGCAATAAAATATGATGTTCTGGCAAAGGAATAAGAGATAGCACACATTTTGATTTCCATACTATTTAAATTGATCTAATTTTTCTGTTTTTAGAATTTTTTTGTTTTTTTAATTTTATTAATATTAATGAGAAAAATAACAATGAGAGTTTCAAAACAGGTTAGTAGGACAGTTACAACAATAAATGCATTGCATATTGTTGTCTTCATAGTAGTTGTTCAAAGTATAAAATG
>PVKN010019871.1:0-16173 GCA_004027915.1 Capromys pilorides | reverse complement strand
CAGCAATACTAGGGAAATAGAGATAGAATCTTGCACTAGAAGGAAAATGGAGTAAAAGAAGGTTTAGGTCTAAATGACCAATTGCTGAAACATTCCAAAATGGAGGGGGGAGAGGGGGGAAGGAGGGAGAGAGGGAGAGAGTGAGAGCGAGAGCGAGAGAGAGAGAGAGAGAGAGAGAGAGAGAGAGAGAGAGAGGTGAGTGTGAGAGGAAGGAAGGAGAAATTCATATCCTTGAGCTTTTATGTGCAAGAAGCAAACCTCTGCTAATAATGACTAATCACTTTTCTCCAAAGGCTGTTTTAATTTCCATATTGATGATTTAAGGCAGATAGTGGAATCCTATCATGGATGGTGTTTTGACAGTTTACTTGGAGACAGGTACTTGTGTTTTTGATTTTTTTAGTCTTTTGTTTATTTGGTACAGCATCTCTCACTATGCAGCTCAGACTCCTAGTGATCCTTTCATTTCAGCCTCCCCAGCACTAGTATTACAGATGTGCACCACCACATCTAGGTCAGTGGCCAATACAACATGAGACTAGAGATTGAACCCAACTCCTTGTGCTTGCCAGGCAGGTGCTTAGAATGCTGAGCTATCTCCCCAGCCTGGAGCTGGAAATTTGAAAAACAAATTTAGGGCTTGATACAGCAGTGTGAGAAGTGGAGCCTATAGAGATGAATGAATCAGGGGGTGCATTACTTAACAATACATTAATTCATTGGTGAGTTCATAACCAACTGGGCTATGAGAAGAAAAGGACTTTTTGGAGGAAGTAGGTCAGTAGCATTAAGTGCATTCACCTTATACAGCCAGTATCCAAACCTTTTCATCAACCCCAATAAAAACTCTGCCCCCAGTAAACACTAACTTTTCCATCTCCTTTCCCCCAAATCCGGGCAACTACCATTCTGTCTTCTGTTTCTAAATTTGACTGTACTATGTAACTCATATAAGCAAAATTATGCGGGACTTTTCATTTCACTTAGCGTAATGCCCTTAAGGCTCATCCATGAGGCCTCATGTATCAGAATTGCATCCCTTAGAAAAGCTGAAAGGTAGTCACTGTATTCTAGTTTATTGGGCCTTTGCCAATTAAGATAGTATCTGATTGAGTTAAATGTGTTATACCACCCTAAAAAGTCGCTGTTATAAAGATGGCCTCCCAAGTGTTTTTAAGATGTGTCCTTTTGTTCAATTTTTGTCAATTATGTATGTTGACTAAAATTACAGATGAATTTATCGAAAGTATATATATTCACACTGTGACATCCATTCACCCATCAGTGGACACTTGAGTTGCTTTTGCCTTTTAGTTATCATGAATAAGGCTGCTATAAGCATGAGTGTACACATTGCTCTTCTTTCCTTTGGAGCCTAAGGTTCTGCTTTCACCCTTCCTCAAGCCCTGTCTTCAGGAAAGGGGAAAGCTGAGAATCATTCACACTTTGGTGTGAAAGTGCCCAGTGTGCTATCTCTAAATGAAAATGCCCACATTTTAAAGATGGGAATAAAAGGAAGGTGACACATGCTGTACCTAGTCATCCAGTCCCAGCTCATAGCTCTGGGTGTGGTGCCACGGGTACCCGTGGGCTTCCTTGAGCACATCAAAGAGACCCGGATGGGCTTTGCCAGTGAAAGTTCGACTGTGTTACCATTAGGCCAGTGTGCCTTCAGCTTATGTGCTAATTCGAAAACGAGACCACTTTAACCATTAAATACATACAGAAAATATAAAAAGTAATCATACATGCATCACCAACTAGCTTCAACTAGTTTTCACTGTGAGGGAAAATCTTTATAATATGCTTTAAAAGGCTCATGCAGATCAAATTATGGTTCAAAAGAGCTCAGCTCACTTTTTCACTCTTTCTGTGCAGTTCTCATCCTCCCCACTGTGCACTCACTAATCTCTATTATCTTTTTCTCATAACATGCTGCCCCCCTGCCTTGCCACACCAGCCAATGCTTTTCCTCAATAGTTAACCACCACATTGCATTGTGACCCCAGATACAACCCTCTGACAGGAAAAGATGTGCAACCCAGCTGGTGGTTACTTTTCTCTATACACTGTACACACCCTGTTTTCAGAAACTGTTAGTAAACTGCAAGGATTCTTGGTGGTTCTATGGATTATCACTCTCTTTTCTCTAATATTAAAGTCACAACATTAGGCTGGCATGTCCAGCCAGTGGTCCAAATTGATGTTTTCTTTCTTCAGTATCTTTCAGGTTATGTCTTCTTCCTTTGCTCTACCTAATCTAGGGATTCAGGCTTACTGCGGTTCCACCAGGAAACCAGTATAAATACTGAGTCTAAAAATCAAATGCAGGGGCCAGAGATATAGCTCAGTGGCAGAAGCACCTGCCTGGCAAGAACAAGGTCCTGAGTCTGATCTCTGGTACTGCAAAAGAAGGAGGAGGAGGAGGAGGAGGAGGAGGAGGAGGAAGAGGAGGAGGAGGAGGAGAAGGAGAAGGAGAAGGAGAAGGAGAAGGAGAAGGAGAAGGAGAGGAAGAGGAGGAGGAAGAATAAGAAGCTTTCAGGGCCAATGAGATAGCTCAATGGACTAAGCACTTGCATTTGTAACCCCAGGGAACATGGTTTGATCCCACATGCCATGCTGGATCACTATGAGCCTGAGCTGCATAGTGAGACCCTATACCAAATATATAAATGAAAAAAAAAAAGAAATAAAAGATAAAAGGCAATGTAGAATTTGGAGCTATAGAATCAGGGTGATTGAGCAAGACTAAGTGAGTGGGGTGGGTGCTGGAGTTAAGTTAAGGGCAGTGGGGGAGGATGGATGCCAGAATGGTGGATCCAAATTTAAGAACCAATACAAACACATGCAAACAGGGACCAGAGACCCAAGAAAGACAACAGGAATGAAATCCAGTTCTGCATAGAGCATTTTGTTGGTTGCTTTGAAAACAATAATATACCACTCCTTTATTATGTTTTCAGTGCATTTCCTCTCTTTAAAGTATTCTATTTTCAGGGAAAACAACAAGGAGGGGCCTGGGGATGTAGTTCAGTGAGACAGCATGTACTTAGCTTGCTGGAGACCCTAAATTCCACCCCCAGCACTAGAAAGACTTTTTAAATAGCAGAGTACAGTTTTTAAGGGTGTTTGTTGTCCCCAGCCCCTTCCTGGATCTCTGCTCTCTGAGCCTTTTTGCTTTTTGGGCTCTCAATAGGTCTCCCCTGCCATGATCTACCCCCATGATGTCTCTGGCCCTCCATGGACATAAAAGCAAGTTATCCAACTCACCATGGACAGCAACTTCCGAAACCATGACTCAAAATAAACATTTCCTCCTGTAAGAACTTATCCTCAGGAATTTTGTCACAGCAAGGAAAAGCTGACTAACACAGTGTCCTACCTCTGTGCTTACCCCATCTGTCTTTCTATCCCAGTCTTCTGAAGTCACTGCAATCCCCTCTTGGCTCCTGTCCTGATGAGATTTGTGTCTCGATGTCCCCCCAAAGCCTCATGTGGTCATGGTGGAGGGGCTTTTCAGAGTGGGTTGGTGTAGACTGTGTGATGCTGGGATCAAGGGTGTGTGATTACTGAATTAATTCACTGACTGTTTTAGCTTAGTTCTGGGTGTCAACACTGGGAAGACTTTAGTGTTAGCCACCCTAAGAATGTAGAGTGTAGAGTGCCAGTGTAGAGTATGGGGATGGAAAGAGGGTTGATGCCATGGCTTATTCCTTCACTATATTGTTGCTTGCTGCCTGTCCATCTTCTGCCTTCTGCCTGCCACAAACCATTTCTCCTCTGTGATGCCACTCTTCCATGCCATCCTACCTTGGAGCCAGCCAACTATGAACTGTAGCCTCTACAACTGTCAGCTACAATAATCCTTTCCTCCTTTAACTTTGGGTCTTGGGTATTTTGTCTCAGCAATGAGAAAATAAACACCTGGACATGTCTTGAACTTGAAATTGGGTTTGATTAGCTATCCGTCCTGCATGTCCCGGGTAGACTAATTTTACACATGGGATGCCCTCTTTAGGGTGCTTGCCTCTATTCTTACTTCTGCTTGTATTTGGTTAATTCCAGAACCTTCTTCCTTCTTCAGCCTCATCTTATTTCCTAGCACTTCAGAGGAACCATTTAAAATCAGACTATAGATAGACTTGTTGACATGAAAAGATGTTTGTGTCTTGCTAAGTGGAAAAAAGCAGATTGTAAGATAGTTTATGCTTGTGTGTATTCATTCCAAGTATGTGCACCAGTGCACACAAAGGCAGCCTGGAAGGAGACTCAGCAATATGTTGAGAGCAGAAATCTCTAAGGGTAGGAATATAGAAGCTGTCCTTTTCATTCTTCTGTTTATCTCTGTAATCTAATTACTCTGAGGTAAACTAGCATTGCTTTTTAATAAAGAAAACAATAAAAGATGTTACTTTTTACAAATGCACAGTGGAAGATAAATCCAGACACCCCACTTCCCATATACAAGACAGGAGTTGAACTGAAAGTACTGGCTCCAAACAGAGGTAGCTTCATTGCCAGAAGTTGCAATTGAGTGCCAATATGTTGTGCCCAAGCTCCCTAGGGTTGGGCATGAAGATACTTAGGAATTTAATGGTAAGCAGCTTGTCCAAGTTTGCATTGCAGCCTAAGAATGAACAGTTGTGCACCTCTGGGTAAGCTTCTCAGCTTTTCTGTTCCTTAGTTTTTCATTTGAAAAATGGGATGGGGTTAGTTTGCATAGGAAATGGTTCAGGAATAAGTGGACTCCGTTATGTAGCAAGCACTGTAAGTGGTACCTGGCACACAGGAAGTACTCAAGCAGTGTCAGTTATTATAGGGAAAGGAAGGCAGGCCCAGGTAGAGAACATGGATCATCTATACTCTTCACCCCAGCCTCTTCGAGTTTCTCCTCTCTATGCTCCTGAAGCCCACACATTCTTTCAGCTCTGTCTCAGATGGCACATCTTTTGTTCAAGCCTTTCTTTCATGGTTCCCCAACTACTAGGAGAGGTTCTAGTTTCATCTGAATCCACCTGTCACTCTGCACTTTTTCCCTAGTCCCGAACAGACAGGGTATTTGAGCACCTGGTCAACATGTTTCACTCCCCCTTTGCATCTGTTCATAGGGCAATTGTGCCTTACACACCATGGAACGTATTAATTAAGCCAAATTGCATGTTTTCAAGATGATCCATTTGCCTTACAAAAATTCTAACTGAAAGTTCCAGCTGGACATCTGCAACATGCCAGGGCTTACTGCTCTGACAGAACTGTATTTAAAGATTAGCTTCACACACATAAGGGAGATTAATTGCACACTAAAAAATAAGATCTTAGGTTACACATAAAAGCTAAAGATGGCAAAGTATACCACCCTTAACACCTTTGCTCCTGCCAAGTAGGTTATAAATCAAATTGTAGGTTGTCTGAGGAAACCAATATCTGGCCACAAACTAGCAAATGTCTGGAATGGCATCTAAATGCTGAACAGTGATGGCATCGCTTTCTCAGCCAATTTTAATTCAAGGAATGGTGCAAAGCTGTGCTGTTGGCCTGTAGTCAGCAGCATTATATTTGGAGAAGGAAAATGCTAAGCTTGCTAGAGTTTTGTTTTATATTTACCTCCTACATGTCTTGGCAAATAAACTATAAATCGTTTGTTATTCTCCATCTAGACCATACTTCCTTTTCAAATCTTTTTTTTTTTTTGCATTAAATTTGCCAGGGAGCCACAGAATCTTAATTGTGGTACTGCGTCAAAATCTGTCAGTGAGAAATGGTTAGAGCACTGTGCACCTACACAAGGTTATATGTTAGCCACATATGGTGATGTGACATATCGGAAAATGTCACCTATCTAGTGGATTTTATCTGGGTTAAACAGCACCCTATATCATCTTTTGTCTGAAGCCCACTGTAAATTTATCAGCAGGGGCTGCTAATAAATAGGGACTAGCACTATCTAGTGACTTTTTTAAAATGTTGCATTTTGAAAGGCAGTGAAAGGAACGTGCAGAAATAGCTTTGGCATACAAGGAGGTGACAGTGTTAACAAAGTAAAAGGAATATGACCTTGGGCTAGAATATATAAAGTTGGCAACAAATAACATGTGTCATCAGATAGTGTAGAACGTTGGGACACCATGTCTTGTTGGCGTCCTGTGCTAAAGTGTTGATAGGGGAGGGGTTGATTCTGGGAATTAAACATGTTCCCTGCACTTAGGAGGCTGAGTTAGGAAAATCAATGCAAGTTCAAGGTCAGCCTATGCTACATAATCAGTTCAAGGCCAAACAACTACATAGCAACACCCTATCAAAAAACAAAAAAGTCCAGATACCTGAAAGAAACAAGAGTGCTCAAGATGTAGACAGTTTTCCCTCAAGTTCTTGGGTAAGTTTTCAGACACTTGAGCCAGAGTGAGAATTTGGGGAGAACTAGCCTCGAAAATCACAACCTTGAACCACGTATGGCATTTTATACTTTACAGTTCCAGTTGCTTATTGGAAGTTTTGAGACCATCCTGGGCAACAACAACAACAGAATTGTAAGCTTGTCTGAGAAGATAAGAATGGTTGCAAGAGCAGGGCTTCCAGCTCCTTTGCCTTGTGGGCTCTTTCCTGCCCTTGTGGAAGTAAGTCATGGTCACATTTAGAACCAGCAGGCCGTAGCCAGCCAACAGATGGGTTTTGTCTGATGGACTCAATGTTTTGGTCATTGTCTCTTATTCTTGGTTTTACTTTTCCTCACATTATTATAAAAGCAATGCGTTGTGAAAGACTTTAAAGAGACAGAAGGTCAGAAAGAACAAACTGCAATCCCTCTTAGGCATATTCTTTGCTAATACCTGCTTTCTACCCTAGTTGTTTGCTTCTGTTACGTTTTCCACGTACATCTTCCAGACAAGAAAAGCTTCCTGCACATGCCTTGTGCTTCCCTTATCCTGCTGCCGATGCCCGGCC
Organism: Capromys pilorides; assembly: GCA_004027915.1. Taxonomy (NCBI): domain Eukaryota; kingdom Metazoa; phylum Chordata; class Mammalia; order Rodentia; family Capromyidae; genus Capromys; species Capromys pilorides. The sequence goes on along the minus strand of PVKN010019871.1, from coordinate 9,231 downwards.
CACCGCACAGGTTGGTAATTCCTCCTCGATTCCTATGATCTTGAAAATAAAACCCAGACCTACACTATATGTGAACTCTAAAATTAAAATGCCAAGTAAATAAAATACAGAAGGGGAAGAGTGAAAGAGAGGGCAATCTTTTGATAAGAGGATAAATCTAATAAGTTATGATTAATGTACCTTAAATGTTAAATATTCTAAGTACAAGGATTTTTAAAGTCGCATACAAGCAGAAAGATTAAAAAATGCTTAAATAGTAAGATAGGAGCTGGGATAAATGTGATTTAGGCTAAAAGAGATTTTAAAAAATAGAGAAAAGTTTAAAAAATTAGAATAAAAGTAGAAAGGATAAAGAATTAAGGCTGGTGAAATAGATCAGTAGAAAATGTGCCTGCCTGGCAAGCACAGGGTCCTGAGTTAAATCCCCAGTATAAAAAAAAAGGGCAAAGATAGAAATTAAACTTCTTGCAATCAAAATTAAAAATATAGGGCCGCCTGACAGCTCAGTGGACTAAAGCACCTGCTTAGGCAGAGTGCGGGCGTCAAGGTTCAATCTCAGACATGCAGTGCCAGTCCTACCCCAGGGATATGCTGAGATGTTGATTGAGACTGGGAACGGTAGTGCACGCCTGTAATCCCAGCGCTTAGGAGGCTGAAAACAGGAGAACTACTATGAGTCTCATCTATATAATGAGACCCTGTACACCCTGTACTAAATACAGGAAAAGAAAAAAAATTAAAAATATTAAGTTAGACCTTATCATAGTGACTGACAAGTTAAAGTAAAACCAAAATTGAGAAGAGTTGCACTTACAAGCAAAAATATTTTTAAAGAAATAAATGTAGGCATTTTGGAAATTAGAAGAGGATTAAAACTACAAAAATGGACACTGTGCTCTACAGCAATCATGAGGACAGAAATAAACCTTTGCAGAAAACTCTGGCCTCTCTGTTTAAATGGAAGAAAATGGCCAGGCATGATGGAGTATGACTGCAATCCCAGCACTTAGGAGACTGAGGCCAGAGGATCACTGTCAGTTCAAGGCCAGACTGAACTGCATAGAGAAACCCTGTCTCAAAAAGACTAAATAAATAAATAGAAGAGGATAAAAGAATCTCAGTAGAACATGAAGAGCAATAAAGACCTAAACAAAGTGACATTGATCCTGGCTTCTCTCGCTGCCTGTCCTCTCTTGTGCCAGGGTGGAGGTGAGGCACACAGCAATGTGACTCTCCAAGTATCACAGTGCAGATGCCCTCTGACTCTAGCATGGCATCTCCTGTCCCTGGCAAGAAGGGCTCTTTTCAAAGGTACCTGACATCAGGATGTTTTTTTTCTTCTAATTCAAATATCCAGAAGCCTCTCTCCAAACTGAGACAGGGCCTTTCAGTTCTTTACATTTGCGAGCTGAGGCTGTGCTGCTTAGAATATACTGTGGGGAATTTGTGCATAGCCAGGTTGCTCTTTCTAAATGCAGCAAGTGGAAAAAGCAGGCAGCAAGTGTATAGTTCCACTGAATGTTCATAGAACAGTGGGAACCTATTCCAGAACCTGGCCTTCAGTTCACCTTGATGGTGTATGATATGAGGTCTAAGCATCAATTCACTTGATGTGTGTCTCTATGGCAGCACACCTTACTAAATAAGCTGAGAATATTTGCTTACTGAGAACCATATGACACAGATTAAATGCTAAACTGTCAGTCTTTGATTTTTCTTTAATAGATGGTGAAAAACTACTTGTATTGTGACATTACTTACACACACTAAAACTAATTAGCTCTTAGCTTCATATTTATTATTAGTAGTCACATTTTGGGGCTTCTGGTGAAATCTGAGATTCACTTAATTCTCTTGATTCTAGTAGGCAGCATCGTAATAGCCCTCCATTGTCTGTGATAGCTATTATTGACTCTTTTTTTGTGCCCTCGAGAGGAGCAATGTGGAAGAAGGAAAGCACTATGAGATTCCCCCTCGTAATTATTTGTATAAAGGTTTAGATCTTATTTACGTGGTCAGACAAGAGGTCCCTAGAAGAAGCCAAGTGGGCTGAGGAGTAAGATTGTGACTTTTTTTTTTTTTTAAATTTTATTTATTTATTTGTTTGCTTGTTGTGTTTGTTTGTTTCTTTCTTTATTTATTTATTGTGTGGCTGGCTCAGCCTGCCCTGGTGGTGGGGCTGGCACAGCATGTGGTGCCGAGGATCGAACCGCAGTCCCTGCAGTTGCCTGAGCTTTCCTAAGCAGGCGCTTTAGACCACTGAACCATCTCGCCGGCCTCAAGATTGTGACTATTGATGGCAACCAATTAAAAAAGAAAATCAAGAGCTAAAGTTCACCGTGCACTTTTCTATCCATCCTTACTATTACTTGCCCCATTCCCTCTCTTTTGACAGTTAAATTGCTTGACGAAAGAGTTTTGGGATGTCCCTGTAAGGCTGTCATGATCAGTCCTGGATTGGAATCCTTCAGAATTCTTGCACTTCTCAAACCATGCTACTGGAAGAGGGCAGTTACACACACAGGCAAGACTTCCAACCATCCAACCATGGTCACCTATCCTCCCCTAGATCTAGAATCATTGCTGTAACCACTTTTGAGGAGCCACCTATAGGTCAATAACAGTTGCAGGAATCTGAGAGATCAATTCTTGTAGATTTAAATATAGCTGCAGCTAATGATTTATTGATCATTGCCAGAAAGCCCTACTAAAAGCAGTTGCACATTCAGTTGCCAATGGAAGCCAGAAGAGGTCAAACTGAGCCAGACTGGGAAAGTCGTCACTGCTCCACAATCTTTCCTCAAATCTGTTTTATTCTTTTTTAAGATAAACTTGAGGTGAGTTCCCTAAAACTAATAACTACAGAAGTGATTCTGAAATGTTATGTTCTGTTTAACACTGTCCCCTCTTCCCACTATTTGTTTATATAATTGCTTCCTCTCTTGCTTGTCTTAGAAGTGAGTCTTTAGATATGAAATTTAACGAAGCGTTGATCCATTACCCTGTTCATCCCTATGGCATAGTAATAGTAATATTTCCTTTCAAATAATTCAAAAGTAAGTAATTGTCTCTTTTTAAATTACCCCTATTGAATTTTAGGAATTATAATAAATGCTAATAATTAATAAACATATGTTTTCATCTCAAAAACCTTGCCTATTCTTAACATTTTTAAAAACTTTATTTATTTATATTATTGATGGCTCAGCCTGCCCTGGGGGGTGGGGCTGGTGCAGCATGTGATGCCAGGGATTGAACTGTGGTCCCTGAAGTTGCCTAAGCTTGCCTAAGCAAGTGCAAACGTTGCCCATTTTGACCTATGTTGTTTTCCAGTTTGAAATCTTTATTTTTATTTTTTTTTTATTTTATTTTATTTTATTTTTTGCAATGTTTAGAACATTTTATTACAGTATAAAATTTCTGAAATCTTTATTTTTAAACTGTAAACATCTACCCACCCATCTATGGCTGACTCCCCTTTACACATGCAGAAGAAACCCAAGAGTCAAAATCAGGAATGCTTGCAGAAAAACAAAGATCTAGGGATGAGCGTTTCTGCACATACGTTCCAACAACCTCCCAATCAACTCAAGATCTTGCTGCTCTGAAATGCCTTAAAGAAATAGGACTTGGGCTGAAAGTATAGGTTCATGGCAGTGCGTGACATATTATTGTGATCATAGTGCATGTCTTTATATTTTTGATTCATATTCTCTTCTCTGGGTTGGCAATTAAGAAGTTCAAAATCAAGCCTATTTTTATGTATATGACCTATATTTATATCCAGTTTGTGATTTGAGCATTATCTCTCCAATGTTCCATTTTTTGTTGGTCTTTTTAATATATTTAGTACAGAGTCTATAGTCTCACTACACAGATCAGACTTGTAGTGATCTTCCTGTTTTCAGCCTTCCAAGTGCTGGGATTACAGGCATGTGCCATTGTGCCCAGTCTTATTCAGTGTCTCAGCACACTCCAGGGGTGGGGCTGGCACTACAGACTGGGGATTGAACCCTGGTCCCTGTATCTGCTTAAGCAGTTGCTTTAAACTGCTGAGAAATCTGGTCGGCCTGCACCTTTCTTTGGTTTCCTTGATATTTTAATCCTGTTTTATTGAATATATTTCATGAGACACATTAAATCTTCATAATGATATAGGACATAAATAAGTCTACTGAGTAGATAAATATGGTCTGTCTCCGTTTACCCTCTTGACTCCACATCTGTATCATTCTATCCAAATCTTTCTCTTACTGTCCCCTCTCCCCTTCTGGGAGTACCTATCCAGAACAAATAGTGAGACTTGCCTGAATTCACTATACTTCCTTCATGTCTTTGCATTTTGGATCAATTCTCTCTAAAGTTGGCCCTTTGCTGGTCCTGACTGTTGAGGTATGAACTTTGAATTTCCTCCTGAAGGAGACTAATGATGCCTCTCCCTCCTTACATAGATCTTTATAAAACAGCGTGTATCCAAGTTGTAGGTGCCTGCTTGTTTCTCTTGATCTTCTCCACAAACCTGGGAGTTTCCTTGATGGCTGAGATTTTTTAATTTTTAAACATTTCCATTAAGAGCAAATAAAATACTCCTCAAAGTCTTGCTTGCTTTGAAATCAATCAAAAAACATAAATTAAAATGCAAGCAAAGTAACTTTAGAGACATGGGCTTATGCATGGGTGAATTAATCATCTATCTTGGGTAGGTTTTGATCTAGTTATTCACTCAGGCATTGATGCCAAAGAATGACATTGCCTAAAATTTCATGGTTCCCCTGACGAACAAGGTTTCACTCTATTTATACCTATGAGAATCAATCACTTGGCTTAATTAAAATTGACTTCATATTAAGTTTTGGAGAAAGATACAGTTCAGGTTTTCATATTCTGATAAATGAACTTCTACACGACTATATTTTTGACTATGGCATTTCTATCTTTTCATTTATACAGACCCAGTAAGTTTTCTTAGCATTTGCCAAAAGATTCCAGATTTTTTTCAAACTTACCCTTTCTACTCTATAATAACTTCGCCCCCTCCTCCTCAGAAGCTTGAAACTTCAAAATAATCTATGCATTTTAATTTACTTCTCTGCTTATACCCAGTCAATGGTCAAATCCCCTAGAACCTAGTGACATTCAATCTCTCCTCCTTTTTCTTTTCTTCTTCTCTGCTATTATCCGAGGCCATCACTCTCTGTTTCTTATTTGAGAACTTCATAACTTGTCTCCTTGATTCCTGTGTTAGTTAACTTTCCAGCGCTACAAAACTCTAATGACATTAGATAGGTAAGTCCTAACACTTTCTTTTATCTTCTCTATAGCACTGTCTGACATTTCCCCAGCTCCCCAACATACCCACAACAGGCAATCTACATCTTGGCCTGGAATGTCTTTTTCAAGCCATCTCTTCTTGTTGAAGGGACATCTAACCCTTTTATGTTTTTTACCTGTTATTATTTCTTTCATCCTTCCTCAGGAATAAGTATTTTGATTCTCTCCATGAAACTCCAGTGGAATTTAATCTATAATTACTTCTCTACTTGAACTCCTTCATATTTTTCTTGGTGAGCAAGTATTGCCTTTGATTAGAAGGTTGAGTTTCCCCTCCCATGTTGTGAGAGATCTCCCTAATGGCAGAAAGAAATATTGTACTTAGCTCAGCATACTACAGAACACTTAGTAGTTTGTCTCTCCTCTAAATGTTTGTTGATATAATTTCCATTTTGTAGTTATTGAGAAACCTTGATGATCTCTGTGGATCTGGAGGGCTAGAGAACCTGACATAGGGACCTTAAAGTTGAATAAAACACAGTTCTTTTCACCAAGAATGACTCAGACTGGGAACTAAAACAGTCAGGAATCTTCTGAGATTTGTTAAAATAAAAATCCTCTGTGCCTCCGTGGAAGTCATCCAGTTTCTTTACCTCTTAGATGATTAATTGGTCGAACATCTTCTCTTTAAGATCTTTTCTAAGGAAAAGTGAAGTTAACCCCCAAAATCTTTACATTTTTTATAGGAAAGGCCTTACTTAATAATTCACACACGCACACACACACACACACACACACACACATATATATATATATATATATATATATATATATATATATATATATATAGGCTTGGACTGGTTAGCAAGAATCTTAGGCCTGATGGCCAAGTGGAACCTGACAATGAAGGCAAGTTGTTCATGTAGCATCACTCTGGGAGTTGCTTCCTTCCTGCCAAAAGCCTGGGCAGCTTATGTAACTTTACCTTACCACAGCACAGAGGTAAGAGTCAATCCTAAGTGACTGCAGCAGGTAATTTTGCAGAGTATGCGTTGCAAAAGAGTGTTATACATTTCTTTAATGAGAAAATTAGGAATAGAAAAAGCCCAAGCAATAAAATGAAGACTCTATAGTTTAACAATTTGGAGCTACAATTCTTCAATTTTGTAATGATATGTAAACAAGGTATATATGAATCAAAAAGCATCCCAGGCCTCAGATAAAGATAAACAAGTTGAATGAGGGACTCTATGGGGACAGCATACGGTTACAGTCCTCAGCTATTTTTAAAAATAATTTTCTTTGGAAAAGAATGGCTTATCTTACACTATAGTTGCTGTTTGTTCAAGTGAACTTAAGCTTGCCTCTTAAGTTTTGTTTCCATTATTTTCAGTTAACTCTTGTGCTATTTGTGAAATATTGACCTGAAAAGCATCTACTTCAAGTGGTTTTGTTAATCAGGTTTTGATAATTGTCCAAAATACCCAAGATGATCACCTCATGAAAAAAAAAAAAAAAAATTAGTTGGTTAATAGTTTCAGAGGGATTAGTCTGTATTGGGTTGACCCAAAGCAAAAGGGTCAACCTATAGAGAGGCAGCACATCATACTGGGAGCAAGTGGTAGAGAAAACCATTACCATGTGGGCAGGAAGACAAACAGAGCAAGAAGGGGCCAGGGCCCTGAACCCTGTGTAACATAAAGATCTCTCCTTCAAAAGACTCTGTTGTCTCCCATAGCACCCCACTCTGGGGACCTTTAAGACATGGACCTCTGGAGGACATTTAAGATCCCAACCAGGGAAGTGCTTAAGGGAATGGATCTTACAAATAAAAAAGTGCATGGGATTGTAAAGGGCATGGTAAGGGAAAAAAGTAATATTTATTTTTATTATTTTTATTTGTATTATTTTAGTTGTGAAACTATTTTTATGCTCCTTTTGTATGATTAAGCTGTGACTTGCAGGCATTAGATTACTTTCCCATGCAAATTATGGATTTTGAGTTGAATCCTTTTTGGTTAAATGCAAAAGTTCAGGTTTTTTGTATCTAATTCCCTGTCTCTCAAGGTTTCAGAACTCAGAGGAAGTGGAAAACAAGTGGCATCTAATAATGGCCAGAGTCTATCTTGCTGTGCCACGTTCAGGAGTCAGGTCATCTGAAATTTAAATTGTTGTCTCACTACCCCTAGGAAGATGAGCACTGTATGGTTGTTGGAAGAGAGTTATGAGAAACTTCTCAGAAGCTGGGCACTGTGACACAAGCCTATAGTCACTACCAGGGAGGTTGAGTCACGAGGATCATGGAAGCCCAGAAGTGAGAACAACCTGGATAACGTAGGGAGATATTGTGGCAGCAGCAGCAGCAGCAGCAGCACTTGATTAGTGTCTGCCAGGTCTATCAGTGTGGCACTGCCAACACATGCTGGCCAGCATGCATGGAGCTAACAGCCACTGGGAACACTTTTGCTCTTCCTGAAGCCACTGTCCTCAACATCATGACCGTCCAAGGGGATGGAGGCCAGCTCCCAGTGCACTCACCATCTAATGTCTTAGAGTCTTCTGACTGTAATAGTTATTCAGAGTGGTTTAGTATTAGTTATTTCTAAGTATCACGAAACTTTGTTCAACAAATATGAACTCCATGGATGCACAGTCTATTAGAAGGTATGAATTCAAGATGAATACATTTCTTCCCTCAAGGAATTCCCAGTCTGGTAGGGGACAAAAAAGTATGAATATAGTAAAGCAATGGGAAGGATTATAGGAGGAGCCACAGAGGTGGAGATTGGCAAGTGCCCAGAAAGGCTGCACGGAATGGCAACATTGAGCTGCTGGGGAGAGCCAAGCATCTCAGGGGAGGAAAGGCAGAAGGACTGTTCAAACAGAAAGGGCTCAGGGTGTGGGGCTTGCTAGGGGTGCAGGGTGCTCTAGGATTTGAGCTGGATTCTTACGAAGGTCTTCATTTATTTTGTAGATGGTGCCGCCTCCTCTGAAGGTTTCTGAACAGGGAAAAGATGTAACCAGAACTATCTTTCAAAAATCACACATTGAAGGGGAATGAAAACAACAAAATTGTGTTAGAAATAGTATCATCAAGAGAAGGATGATATTGACCTCTGTTTGGTTAGTGGCAACAGTGTAGGAGAGTTGGGAATAGATTTGAGAGAAGTATCATCTATATGCTTGTCAGAATAATATGTAACTTTGTGATATGGTCGTATTTAGTGAGAACTACATCAGAAAAATAATGAGGGCATGAAAATATTGGTGATTGTCATCTAGGTATGATTGGAAAAAATAGCACAATTTTTTGTTCTTTATCTGTAAAATGGGCATGAGAACAAATGTTAAAAAGATATTATGAAGTTTAAGCATGACAAATACATTTTCCTGTACAGATAATTCTCAATAAATTTTTATTATCATTTCCTCTATAATTTGCATCACCTCAAAATTGAGTTAATGTCAATATATTGCCCTGGTTTCATGAGATAATTTAGTTAATATTTAAATCTAAGATATGACTTCCCATGGTTTTTGGTTGTTTGTTTATGAATTTAGGACAGAGTCTACAGGGTCAACAGGGTCTCACTACGAAGATCAGGTTCATAGTGATTCTCCTGTTTTCAGCCTCCCAGGAAGTGGAATTATAGGCAGAGCCACCATGTCCAGTCTCAATCACCATCTCAGCATGCTCCGGGGTGGGGCCAGCACAACACGCTGGAGATCAAATCCCAGCTGCTCAGCTTTGCTGAAGCAGTTGCTTTAGTCCACTGAGCTATCTGGCTGGTCCAATGTCCCATGTTTTGAGGGAAGATTTCATTCTTGTAAGAGGTAGGAATATATATGGTTACATTTATATTACTTTAATGTCAAGATAAAAATAGATGCTATCTTTAAGCTAGAGCAAGTGAAGTGTATTTATAAAGATTTATGTATGACATTAAACTAATTCCTAAA
>PVKN010019870.1:0-16172 GCA_004027915.1 Capromys pilorides | reverse complement strand
TGTTTGTTGCATCACTGAAGATGTGAAGCTTTATACTTAGCATAAAATCTGAATTAGGCATTTTTCTTATATGTGCATGTCTGCACGTGTCTGTATACACACAGCGTACACTACACACACACACACACACACACACACACGTTGTATCATGCAGAGGTCAGAAATGACCTTATGCAGGGGGAGGAGCATGATTCCTGGGGGCTGCCCGGCCACTCCGAGCTAGCTCTCCCACCCGCTGCTGTGCTCTGCAAGGTGGACTGTTCCAAGAAATGGACATGTCTGGTGAAGACCTCCGAAAGTTGGCAATGCCCCACGGGGACAGCATAGTCCCCAGCCCCACGAGAAATTCAAACAGGAGCAGTCCAGTAAGCAGTGCAAGGGAGCTTTGGTTTCCTGGTTTTGGCTCTTGGGCAGTATTTTATTATTTTGAATAACACAGAATGTCCCCTCTGTGTGAGCCTCAGTACCTTTTCTGTGAAGTGGGGATTATCCCAACACTGAACTTCATAATCTCAGAGCGAGGATTAAAGAGCTCCCTGAACGGTCTCAGCCACTGACACAGGCTCTGGAAACCCCTGGTGGATTCTGACAGCTCCCCAACCTTCGTGTTTTCATCTCTAAGACAGAAAATGCTACACTGAGCTCAGAATATATACTCTGTGATTCTAAGGACAAGGCTGCCCTGAGTCATAACACGGGACAAGCTGAGACCCAAACACCTCAGGAAGAAACTGGTACGTCTGGTGAAGAACTCCAAAAGCTGGCAATGCCCCACTGGGAGGGAGTAGCGTGCAGCTCCATCAGAAACACAATCGGGAGCACTGAGGTAAGTGGTACAAGGGAGCTCTGGTTTCCCGGGTTTGGCTCTCGGACAGTATTTCATTATTTTGCGTAAAATAGTTACATAACTTACACTGCAGTATAAATCAATTTAGTAAAAATATGTCAGCTATCTGTTAAAGTTCAGAATTCTTTTTTAGTTTTTAAAATTGTTTTGGTACAGAACACGGAACCCAGGACCTTCTTGTTGAGTCCTTTATTATTTTTATTTTGAAAAACCATCTCGTTAAGTTGCCCTGGCAGCTCCATCGTATAGTCCTTGGGCTTCAGTCTCCCATAGTACTGGGATTGTGAGCTCGCAACATTGTGCATGGGGAAGCTCAGAATCCTTCCTCCTTATGTTCTTGTGACTGTACCCTAGATCTGGGTTTGTTCTTATCATCCCTAATTAAATTTTCCTGTGTCTTAGTCAATTTTCTGTCACTGCTGGGACAAAATACCTGTTACTCGCGATTAAAGGAGGAAACAAAAGGTTTCTTTAGTGCACAGTTTCTGGAGGTTTCGGTCCACATTCAGCTAGATTCAGGGCAGGGCAGTACATGGCAGAGGGCAACAGTCCACGGCAGTAGAAGATGGCAAAGGCAACAAGAAAGATCGAGACAAGACTCTTCCTGTCCCTTACATGCAGTCCACGAATATTAGGGCAGTGCCACTGCAATCAGTGGGCTGACCTAGCAGCCACCCACGCTTCATCCCAGCGTTACACTATGAATCAATCACACACTCTAGAATCAACACCTCCAGAAACTCCCCATGACCACGGGAGGCTTTGTGGGGCATCTGGGCAGGAACCGCAACAATTCCCAATAGGTGCATCGTCAAGACACAGGAAAACCCAAGACTCCAGAACTCATGTGAAAATCCAACTCCTGTTCTAGTGGCCACAATGCAAAAGACCCAAAGGACTGGACAGGAGTTTATTTGCAAATTTAAATTATTGTAAAGTTACTTTTCAAAAGGTGTTACCACTCTTTTTGTAGAACAGGCCACTTATTGGTTGTTATCTAACTGTTGTGCATTTGAAGTTCATGGCCATCAATTTACTTTTTACTCCACTGAAGCTTTTGGCTTAGGTTTGCAGATCTGGGTACTGGCAGCTGCGGTAGAGAGAAGCTTCACCATACGCATGGCGTCTGCTGGCACGGGCGACTGTTACTGCCCTGTGCTGAGCACCGAGTGGAATACGCTGGTCCACAGTCCAGCTAACCCTGTCTAGCTGCAATTGCATGCTAAGCTGAACTGCATTACGTGAAATTTAGGAAAATACAGACTAGCTTTGCTTGATCAGGATAGGTGCAGGAATGCATAAAAGGATTAACAAAATGGAGCTCAAATTCTGAATTTGGTCTTTCTTTGCTAAAATGCATCTTCAAGTTCCCCTTGAGATGTGTATGTCCTCCAATCACGTTCTGATTTTTGCATTTCTGGGCAAATGAAAGCACTGAAGCAAAGAAAAGCATCTTTCCTTCTTGGTCTCAACTTATCTGCACAAATGGGAGCCACTGGCAGTTGTCAGAGCTGGTGACGCTGCCTTCTTGGCAGGGACAGGAGACGGCTCAGGCTGGTGACATTCCAGCCACAGGGATCCCGGAACCAGCAAGAGCTACACAGGCCCATACGTACAACAAGCCAAAGTTTGCATTTGCTAGACCACACCTGCTATCTTTTTTTTCCTTTTCTTCAGGAGTATATTCCCATTAGACCTTGATGCTAATTTTGGTTTACCACATTTACAGTTCTAAAGCCAGAGAACAAAGAAATCAATACCAAGGAAACACTAGGAGGGAGGTCTAGCAGAAGTCTCAGTTCAAAAGATTTGTTACTGGTCAGCATCCTCTCCTTTGACCGTATCCTGTACAACACGAACTGATCTTTCCACCGAGTAGGGAAGAACTGGAAACTCTCCACATGCAACACAAGTCTTTTTGATCCATTCTCCACCCGTAGCTGTTGTAAAGAAATTATTTCCTGTATTTCTCTCAGAGGTGTTCTAATTTTCCCTGCCAGGCTCACAACCCAAATGCACTCAAGTCAGCAGGACTTAATGTCTAATTTACTTATATATATACAGGGAACGCAGTGCCAAGACCATCCACGCCATTGCCCTGCTTTAAATATTCATGAGCCTCTGCAGTGCAAAGTGCATTAAAAGTGGGAACAGTGCCAACAATACGCAGCTCTCTCAGTGACAGGAGCCTTCGCAGACCCCACGAGCACGCCACTAAGGACCTCAGACTGAACTGTCTTTGTAAGCGACACTCCCAGAGGGGATGCCAAGTCCCAGTCCTGGTCCAGCTCACGATGGAGCATGCGCAGTTCACGGGCGCTTGTGAGCTCACTCTACCGCAGCTAACCTGCTTCTCTCCTCTCGCACCGCAGCTGGTCAAGAGGAGGTTCTGCACCTGTGGGGCGGTGCTACAGATCTGGAAAACACCATGCATGCTTTCAGACAAACAGAAGGATGACTGAGGAATGCCTAGCACCTGAGCCAACGTGACTTTGCTAATGGAGCTTGAGTAGCAATAGGGACTGTGACAGAAGCAGAGCAAACATGACAACCAAAAGCAACGCAGTGCACATATAGGTAGATACACATAGTAGTGGAAGTTGTCCTGTATGTGGCTCGCCTTCCAGCTGCATCTGCCCTTACACCTGTGCTCCCTTCTTTGATCTGTTTTGATGCCCTGGAAACATCAGGCACACAGCCAGACTCGTATCACGCATCCCTGTGATGAGGGGCCAGCTCTCAGTTTCCACCATACCAGGGATGGAGAACCTGTTAGAGCTTCCGCTGGCAGCCAGCAGCTGGCTGTGGCCTACGTGCCACAGGTTCATCACTACCGCTCTGTCACATGGTTCATGTGTCCCACCGCTACGCATGAGCCGAGTATCAATCCCGGGCTCTGAATCACCTCTGCCAGGACCAACAGAAAGGTTCAGCCTAATTAGTTCCGAGGAATCTTCCCCAGTGCAAAGCCACTACTGACCTACTTTCAACGGATGGAGATAAATTTATCAGGTAAGATACTTAAAGGAATTTAAAGCAATTTCTGAAACAAACCAAGCATTAGAAATACTGGTTGCAATCCTAAGTTGTTATTCCCAGTGTGCTCAGCTGGGCTTTAGCACTGTGCAATGAGTGGAGTTTATTATGTTTGTCTTATTTGTAAGCCTTTCTTTCTTTATAAATATTTGGCAGAGTGCATCTGACTCTCTTTGATGTGTAAATGTATCAGATTTGACTCTTTTCAACCTAGGCATAAAGAGGAGCAATCTTCTAAGTCTCTCTTTTCTCCTTCCCCGACCTCTTCCTCATAAACAGAAATGCACAAGCCTTTACACAGGTGTTTCAATTGTCTCTGAGTTTCATTTTAAGTAAAGGATGCCTCTGTTGCGAGTGTGGGCTATGGATCATTTATCTTGAGAAACTTTAACTCCCTCTCTGGGAAGTTTAATCTTTCCCTGCGTTTGGCAAACATCTTTCACTGAAAGTTCTTTTGTAACAATTATCAGTCTTCTTTATTAAGAACCATTTTCTGATTTTTTTTTTTTTTTTGCAACCTTGACATTTCATAGGACAAAAGGGCAATGGGAAAACTCAAAATGAAGTCAGTGAGTATCAAGCACATCTTGGGTTAGAAACTACCTCTACTGCACTTGCCTAAGCAGGCACTTACTCTACTGAGCTATCTTGCTGACCCTGTACCATGGCTTATTAATACCACCTTTTTTATTTTAATTTTTGAGACAGGGTCTCACTATGCAGTTTGGGCTGGCTTTGTGCTCACTTCTGTAGACCCAGGGCTGGTCTCAAACTTGCAGAGATCTTCCTGGCTCAATCTCCTAAGTACCGGGGTTATAGATTATAGAAGTGTGCCACCATGCCTGGTTCCAAGGCCACACGATGCGAGCCCAGGCATTGGGAGCCAAGATGGCATGACACGTGGGGTCAGGGGTCAAACTCAGGTCCTTGTGCTTGCCAGGTAGGTGCTTATGACTCTAAGCTATCTCTCCATCCCCTAATACCACCTTCTAATTATTTTTGTTATTTAAATTTCTCTCTCTTGCTTTTATTTTCTTTGCCTTCAATGTGACTTGCTTTAGTCAGAAACCCATTCTAGGGAAGCATAACGAACTGATCGTGGACTAGCTTTTATTTCCTAACAAATACCTATCTTCATTTTGGAGAGAACTTTTTCTAAATCTTTGAATAAATACACTTAGTCCTTGTAGCAAAATTTGAACTATTAATTTTGTGGGTCAGAGTTAAAGAAAGATCAGGAATTAATTTCCCGTCCTGTGTTGTACTTCAGACACAGTACCATTCTCTCCCAGGAGTACTTATTTGGGTCTTGTTATTACATCATAATGCGGTCGGGGAGATTTGCAGGCATTGGATTACAGTTCAGCTGGTGCCCAATGAAAAGCCCAGCAGCGGGTCGAGCTTCTTGCTGCTGTTGATGCGTCGCAGTACTGGCGCTAAGAGCTGGACCTGGCCACGATTCCATTCAGTGTCAGCAGTGTCTGAAGCCGGAGAGACCCAGGGGCTCTGCGCCCAGTGCCGTGGTGGCCAGAGCACTTCTCGGCTGCATCCTCTCTCACTTTACAGCCTCATTCATTCCCCGCCTGTTTAATTTCATTTATTGCTTTGTTCTTGGACCCGTCAGCTGTTTACAGTCTGCCCCTTGTGTCTGTGACTAAACATAACATGCGAACATACAAAACTATTTGTGTAAATGAGAAATCAATGCAGCCGTCGTTTCGGCACCAGCCTTTACTGCTTACTCTGGGTATTTTAAATGCATTTTATTTAAATGCTAACCACTTTTCATTCTTGCCCAGGCAGGATAATGAACTCCTTGGCTCCCTGCCTCAGCAGCCTCTAATTTTCACAGCTATGGCCATGCAGCCTCCAGATGGAGGTCTAGACTTGCTCCAGTTTTTGGAACAAGCCTTGTCCCTGGGCTGGGGCAGCTGAGACATCCAACAGCTGAGGGACGCAGCACCCAGCAGCCCTGCTGCCGACTGCATTGATACTGGGGCCAATTTCCCTATGCAGGCTCTGCTTCCTCCTGTCCGCTAACTAAGGGCTGGCCTTCTACACTTGTTCTGGGAAGTAGGTGTCGGGCCAGCTGTTCTCCTTATATTCTGACTCATGGCGTGGTTGACACTCCATTTCCCCGCCACCGAGGTCCTGTTCTGTCCTTCTCACATCTCCTTGGTAACTAAACTTTTCCTGAACATCGCTTTCCAGGATTGGGCTCCAGGGTCACTGGAGAATCTTCCTGATGCTACAGCTCTTGCTCAAACTCCCGGAACTGCCTCTGCACTCAGGATCTGGACTTCAAAGAAAACCAGAAGTAACACTGCGTGCTTGGACAGCTGCCCACCGCCTGCTGCAGCCAGCTCTTGGGTCACCGGCTCTAACCTGCAGGTCTCGTCACCGTGTGCGCACTGCCTGCAATCTGGTCGCCTCGCTATGGCAGACAGGATGGGAAGAGACCACTACTGCTCCTGTCTTCGGCTGAACTGCCATGGGAACACGCTCTTGTCACTTTCCCCTTACATTTTTATCTCTGCCAATAAAACATTTCGAAACTCACTTTCCTCTTTGTATTGTACAGTAAAATAAGGACAGCATCTACTTCCTCTGAATCTTATATAAAAGTGACCAAGAAAAATGCCCACGAGAGAGGAGGTCCGCGGTCACCAACAGCTTCCCACTGATATTGTAACCCCTGGCCTTCGGTCTCTGCTCGTGGAAAGCTGAACCAAGTCTCCTTTACAGTGATCACTAAAAAGATGAGGAACTAGGGAAAATCTTTACAAAAGTGAGAGACCCATGCAAATGTTTTAAGTAAAATAAGTTACAGCAAGCACATTAAGAGCTTAAAAAAAACCCACAGATGCAGACTGAGCAGTCCTCTACCTACGAGCAGTGTTTCTATAGTCATTTGTTGAGTTTTAGAGAAGTGAAATTTTAAGGATGACCCTCAGTTCTGAGGCACTGAGGTTGGGGCAGAACAAAACACTATCCTATTTTTAAAATTCCCCAAGTAGTTCTGAGAATCTTCCTCTATGAGTTCATGGTTCTTAGATGCCCAAGATGTCCTGATGTCAAACACACCTCTTTACCCCAAGACGGCCAAGCCACCTGGGCTTCTGCTGTCCACCTGCCGAGTGTTTGACAGGCAGAGACCATCTACTGTGCCTGCTCTCATTAACAGATGGGTGACCCAGCTGGCCCTCCGATGACAGCGTTTACCTGGAAGCACCGCAGCTCATTAGGCTGGAGTCTTTATCTCCATCTACTTTAGACCTACACTGAATGTGTGATTTCTTTTCTCCTGCCATGCAAGTTTGATCATATGATTGTTAAATGCTTTAGACAAAGAACAACTGTAGGTTGAAGAAAATAAAGAGAAACCAGTTGTTTTCACTAGAGATGAGTGTGGAAGAGAAAGGGGGAAGGAGAGAGGGACAGAGAAGGAAGGGGGAGGAAGACAAGGAAGAGGACATGTAGAGAGGGCAGGAAAGTAACACGGCCACTATTTTCCACTACTATGCCACAAACACATCGTCCTGGCCTTTGGATTTTCCACTTTCCTGCCTGATCAGACAAGACCTATATATATGAATTGCACTGAAGGCAAAAGTTCTGACAACATTTAAAAGAGCGAGTGTGGACCACCGTTTGTTCCACGTATCTTTATCAGAGGGGCTGCGCTAAGCTGAGCCGAGGCGGCAAGCCATGAAGCCTTTGCCAAAACAGCCGTGTGTGCGCACTGCATATTCCTGATGCGAGCCCTCTGCAGCTGCCCCAACTGTCATCTTGTAAACTGTGTTGGCGACTGCTGTGGGCTGCATGCTTTCGTTGCTTCCTGGTTTGACATTCTGACCCCAGAAGTGACAGGAGCAAGAGGTGATTAGGTCACGGGGTGGAGGCCCCATGATTGGGGTTAGCGTAAAGGAGCCCTGGGGAGCGTCCTTGCCCCCACCCCTGCAGTGCGGGCACCGGGAGGTCCAGGCCGCAGGCCTCGGCTCCGGGGCGCAGGATCGCCCTGCACAGCTCGTGCCGCGGACGGCCACCTGCTGGCCCATCTCCGACGCAAGCGCCAGAAACCCTTTGGTGCCAGGATGGGACAGTGCTCAGCTTTCCTCCTGGGGAACTCCAAAGAAAACAAGAATGCCAACGACATCTTCTTTAGGGGAATGGAGGATGGAATAAAAGAAGCGAGTCGCGGTCGCCATCTCGTTTGCAAGAGTACACTACGAACAGCGGCCTACCAGACGTCCTCGGCATCTTCATCGCACTCCGCACCGAACTGGCAAATGTCACAGGTGGAGGTCTCCTTCTGACTGGCTTCTCCCGAGCCTTCGTGGACTGCAGCACAGAGGGGAGTAGACAGAGGAGAGGCAGGTGAGTCCGGGTGCCCGCTACCGCTCCGCAAATTAAGCACTGTTTCTCAATTTTTCTTTCATTAGCCCACATTTGCAGCCCACAGTGATTCTGCTCCTGGTGGGCAGCTGATACACAAACACCAAACACCTCACTTCCTTCAGCATTGGTCGCCCATCCCCCATCTCTCGGTCCCCTCCTCCACCTCTCAGCCACCCCTCCCCCATATTCATTCCCCTCCCCCACCTCGCTCCCTCCCCATCTCTGCTCCCCTCCCCTATCTCTTGGTCCCCTCCCTCCACCTCTCGGCCCTCCCTCCCCTTCACAAAGGCCTAGTCTCCCTACTTCCTACCGTCTAACTTTGGTTTTGCTCTTTGTATTTTTGATTTCTCGTAAAAGAGAATGCATGCGATATTTAAGCTTGGGTGTGTGGTGTATTTCCCTGGACACCGTGGTCTGCTGCGTAGACACGTCCTCTTCCTACCTGTTTTCTCCACTGTCAGGACAACTCTAGCAGTGCGCCTCACCCACTGCTAGCAATAAGCACTGGTACTTTGGGCAAGTACAGAAAGCAACAAACAAAGAAGTCTGACTGGATTTATGAGACTTATTTGTCTAATAAATAGACCATAGGAAGGTTATTTAATTAAAAGAGATTTAGAGTGTTACCTCCCTCCAGGAAAAATGTAATGCTTATTTTATAGAAATTACTTAGCATTTTCTTATTCTTATCTATAATTGAAAGTTATAGATTTTTTTCACTCACAGGATTTCAGTTATAATTTTTGAAATGCTAGGTGGCTAGCCTTTTATTAGATATGTCTACTTTTTTTTTTTCTCAAGCTGTTAAGTAGTTGCAAAGAAAATACATCAATTATAAGTTTTCCGAAAAAAAGTACTGTTTTTACAGTGATATCTTGAATCTCACATAAATAGATTGCCTGGAGCTAATCATGGTTATTTCCTTAGAGGCTTAAGAGTAATTTTATTTTAAAATATGCATTCAGTCTCTGATATTGGGCCTTTCTTTTCCTCTAATTGGGCCTTTCTTTCCCTGATATTGCCCCTATATTTTAGAGGCAAAACGTAACCCAATTATAAACTCAGCCTCTCATAATCAGGACATGATGGTGTAGATGAGAAAAAAAAAACTTCTAGCATTTTGAGCGCAAGAGAAGAGCAACACTTTTGAGGTGTTGGATCGCTGTCTTCCCAAGTAAAAATACGTGTGCACTTGAAAATGGTTACTGTACTTGGAAATGAAAAATTGCAACAATCAGATACCATGGGCGAACCATATACTTTAATTTAAAAAAAATCAACACTACGCTTCTGCAAAAGACCACGAATTTTTCACTAGAAAAAACCCCACCTACTTTCTTGTCTTTATGACTGCTCAATTATTATTATCATTATTTTTTGTATTTAGTACAGGGTCTACAGGGTCTCACTATGTAGATCCGACTCGTAGTGATCCTCCTGTTTTCAGCGTCCCAAGAGCCTGGGATTCCAGGTGTGCGCCACCACGCCCAGTCTCAATCACAGTCTCAGTGCAGCCTGGGGGCGGGGCTGGCACAGCACGCTGGGGATCTAGCCACCATCCCCGTGTCTGCCTAAGCAGGTGCTATACTCTGCTGAGCTATCTGGCTGGCCCAATATCAAATATTTTTAACAAAAATAATTTTACTAAAATGCACACAAACCTATCAGGTCCGATCTTCTTTCATGTAGCTTGTCATTATTGTTTTTGTCTTTTTTTTGACTTTTTTTTCCCTCCATTTTAAATTATTGCTATATAAATACCATTGGTGTTCCAAAAGTTTTTCTTTGTTTTTTTGTGTCATGGTTTTAAAAGAAAGAGAAACAAACAAAAAGATGAAAAACAAAGAACACAAACGAGGACACAATGTCTCTAGAATACTTTCTTAGGTAGATTCCTTTATTTATGTTTCATCTATCTTTTATTGATTATGTTTCCTAAAAGAGCAGGCCGTTGCCCCGCCCGGCCACCTGCCCTTCCCCCACGCTACATTCTCCCTTCTGTGCCGCACGGTCTTCATCAATGCCTAAGCTGCAGATGACAGAGGTTGAGTCGGTTTTCATTGGGAAGCGCTGCTGGCACAGCTTTCAAGCTGGAGGTCTGCACAGGACGCACTCCTCTCCCAAGCCAAGGAGGACTGTCACCACAAGGCGCTCGAACCCCTCCCCTCTACCCCTTCCCTCCGGGCAAGACTATGAGACTGGACATGAGAGCAGAGGTGGCCAGGGCTCGCCCCAGGGGACCCTGCACAGCTGAGGCTACCATCTTTATTACTTTCTTATGATTAATGCAACACAGAAGCTGCTAATGGGAGAGAGCCTTTCAGCGTTAGCAAGATTAGCAACTCCAGGGTAAAACTTCCCATCGCTCAGGCAACAGATGCCGCAGCGGGAGGGTCCCTGATGACCAGCCACAGCCTCCCAGCCGCGGCTGCCTGTTCTCAGCCAGGGATCCTGGGTGAGGGATCTACTGGAAGTTATCCAGGGATGAATTCGCCAGCTCAGCAGGGCTAGGGATAATATTTCTACTTGAATTCATATTACACTTCTATAAGAGGGTAGTTAGGAGGAGAAAGGAGATGTTTGGAAATTTTCCCACAAGGAGAAGTAAATTCAGAAGAAGCTGTAGCCATAACCCTATCAATAAATATTCGGGGAATAAAGTGATTTTATATGAAGCCATCTGTAATGAAAAATAAAATCTCCCCCTATTACCTGAAGTGTGGGTTTTCACTTTTGTAATAAACAATTGCAGTAGCGCACAACTCCGATTTATGCTCATGGACCAGTGGTTCTGAAACGGGACCAAGCTCCAAACACTCTTGATAGATTTTGTTCATTTATTTAAGATGTTTTGTTTAAATAAAAATGCCAATACCATTTAGTATCTTTGCAGATACTGAATTTATGGCTTTCTTTGAGGATCGGATAAGCATGTTCTTTTGTTTGTTTGTTTTGTTTTGGGAATAGAACTCAGGACCTTGTGCTTGCCAGGCAGGTGTTTGTGCTACCGGCCCTGGATAAGCGTATTCTGAAACACACAAAACCACAAAACCAAGCAAAAACCAAACCCAGACCACCCCTGAGCCAGCATCTCTGCCCAGAACACTCAAGATGACTCTGTCTGTCCGAGGTTCCGCTCGTGCATGGCCAGGCCCAGGGTTTCTGACACAGGAATGTGCACAGGGTGGAGCCAGAGACCTTGCTCCGAGGCAGGTGGGTGTGGTTCAGTGGCTGTGAGGCGGGGCCCAAGGCCTCTGCTTCTTACCCGACTGCAGGGCTGCTGCCTCTGGCGGGCAGTGGCCCAAGCTACGCAGGGAGGACAGTGCTGTGCCCTGCCACCCACAACCGCCACCCAGCCCTGGGCATGAGCTACAATTTCATACACATACATCAAGCTAGACTCAACTAGAAGACGTCGGCGGGCACCTTATTTAGCAACAATAGTTTTTTTTTTTTTTTTTTTTTAGTAATACGTACATACATACAGGGTTGCAATATAAATTGCAATTCTTACGAAAGGTCTCTGTCACAAAAGCTTGAAAACCAGTAATTAAGAGCAGTGTGTGCTCAGTAAGTGTGTGTTGAATTGGATTGTTTCCTTTTTGTCTTTCTACATTACCAGGGACAGGGAGGATCAGTGCTTAATTATTTGTATTCATACACTGATTATACGTGAATAAAATCCATTTATCTTACTGCATTATCTTAGCCATGGATTTGCATTTTTAAGCTCTTTATTTTGAGTTGTGAACTAAAAGAATTGTTTCTTTTTGTTTTACAGAAACAGGCTGTAGCAAGTGATGGAAGAATTTTTGAGGGGCAAGGGAGGCTAAGCTACCAAAAACACAGCATATTGAATGTGCTGGTCTTTAGCTAAAATGGCTTTGTTCCTTTCATGAAGATTTGGAATGAGGGTAATAAAAATGATGAGATTAGCTCTTTCTCAAGTCACCTCAGTAGCTTCCTGTGAAGGTTACTGAAGTGCCCACATTCCCACAGGGTTCTGGTCCACTGCAGCCACTTACACTGATCCCAGACACACAACCACGCATGTGCCCAGGCCCATTTCTCTGCCTGCATCACTATCAGCCCTCCCACGCCTCTCGTACAACACAGAGAGCTGTCATGTTGAGACACACAGCTAGTCAATGGCATCATTTTGTTAATTCCGCAGTCAAACCAACGTTCAATGAATTCCTTAGATCTGAACTTACTTTTCAATCAATTCTGAAGACAAAGAAGCTCTGTCAGAAAGTCTGCTTCTGCTCCTTCCCCGTGCCACGTTACCAAGCTACGCCCACCCCATCTACCCCTGAGGCAGGTCTGTGGGCGCAGACTTTGCGTCACTCTTCTACAATACAATTCTAATGGAATTCTACGAGACACAATTTTTGGGTTGAGTTTCTTTCACGTAGAATAATTTTGAGTTTCATGAATCAGTGGTTGAAATATTTTCAGTGATTAGTATTCCGTTAAATAATACACTAGTGCTCCTGTGCCCATTCTTGCAGTGAAGCGTATCTGGGTTATTTCTAGTCATTGCCAGGAAATTACGATTGGACTGGACGCGTAGCTCCATAATCGGATGTTGGAGGGAGCATTGAGCATGTTCAAGGCCTTGAATTCAATCCTAAGCACCAAGAAAATCCCAAACCCAAAGGAAACAAAACAAGAAAATAATAAGAGAATAACCATAGTTAACCTTATTATATGTTATCTGTAAAGTGGCTGCTCAGGGTAAGGGTACGGGCACAAAAATTTCTGCAGTCCATTTTGTTTTACCTTTTCTGATAAATTAAAAAAGTGCACTTTTGACGAAGTACATTTTTCTCTTTTACAATTTTTATTTCTGTCAAGCCTATGGAGACACTACTCAAAGTAATAAGTTCTATTTTCTTTATGGTTTTATGTTATAAATTTAAATTACTTTATACTTATTTATGCTTTATATCAAATTGGATTTTTGGGGGAGTAAAATGTGAAGATTATGAATCTGTTTACTTTCTCCTAATGTGGTTTTCATCCTGTCTTGATTTATACATCCGGTGAAATGTATTGACCTTCCTATGTTAAGTCAACCTTGCATTCCAGGAAAAAATCTCAAACCCACCATGGTTGCATTTTATAAATTGCTGGTTTCTTGGCTTCATTTGCTAATATTTGTTAAACTTCTCTTGGGGGGGGGGAGTCCATTGTCATAAGACAGTGAAAATGTGGCGATGTTTCTTGTCCTCATGATGCGTGATTTCCATCTCTGAGTCACAATGGCTTCATGAGATGGGCTGCACAATGCTTCGTCTCCACTGCGGGAGACTTTCTATGGGGCACTGGCTTCTTCATGTGTGTACTGTAACTCATCAGCGCAACTACCTGGCCATAGCAAGCCTTTGTAAAGGTTGTCTCACTACTGATTTTCTCTCTTTAGAAGGGGCTATTTAAATTTTTACAATTCATGCTAACTTTGCTCTTCTGTCCTTTTGTGCTACAATGAAGAGGGAAATTATTTTTTCCTGGTTTCTTAAAATGCAAGCACTAATGCGTCATTTTATATCTTGTTTTCGGGTACAGACAGCTAAATCTGTGGGCTTTTTCATAAGTAGTGCCGTAGTCACACCCACAGATGGCGTGTTTGCATGTATGTCTGTTCAAATTAGACATTATGACTTCAGATGTTTCTTCTTTGACCCATGCATTTATCAGGTGTTTAAAATATTTGGGGATATGAAAACTGTTATTTATCTGTATTAAGCTAATTAATTTTATTTCATAAAGAACATAATTTAAATTCTTTGGAACTTCTTGTAATTTTTCTTATGGTCCAAAATATGATCTATGTTGTCTATTTGAAGTGTATCTTAGACTCTCTAAATTGCTCCTATAAGAAGTAGTGTCCTGTTAATTTAATCAGCTTAAATTGATGGGTGTTACTTTCAGATTATTCATTAACTTTACTGAGTTTACTGTTTATTTTATCTGTTATTGAGAAAATAATGTTATAATCTGAATTTGTGATAGTAAATTGGCTTCAGGTTTTCTATGTCTTCTGTTGCCTTCTCTCTCTCTCTCTCTTTTTTTTTTGTTTTAAACAGTGTCTTGCTATGCAGTGCAGGATGGCTTTGAACTTTCTAAGTATCCCAGGCTGGCCTTGAACGCCTGCCAAATGTCCTGCCTGAGTCTACGAAATGCTGGGATTATAGGCCTGCATTACCACACCCGGCTATTGTGCCATTTTTCTTTTCTTATTTGGAAGTTCAGATATGAAATGTACAAACTTTCAGTAGTCCTGTATCTTACAAAATGCATCTTCTGAGTTGCTGGCAAGCAACATGACTCATTTTGAAATCGGCATTATTCTAACACTCATACTGTCTCCCTGGCTCACTTTAACTTTTGGTTGACTTTCAACTTCTTCCTATTTTTATGGTTCAAGTGTGTCTCTTGCAAACAGCCTACGGTTCTGTTTTCTTGTTCAGGCCAAGCACCTCTGCTTTTTGTCAGTGCTTGGTCCACTTACTCTACCTTAATTGTGGAAATGTTTGGTTTTAATATTTCCAGCCTGTTTCACACTGGGCTGTGCTTCTAGCACTCCACTTTCAGCCTTTCTCTTTCTCTATGTGAGTCGAATATTCTTGGTATTCATTTTATTTTATCTTTCGAATGATTTTTAGCACGGCTTATATGACTTGTGAAGTAGTCACCCTACTCTTTTGTTTTTATCTCAAAAGAAAAAGCTGGAGGTTTTTGTACTAATGAAGATACTTGCCAATGATTGCACTTTTGTTATTTTAAGGAGAATGCAATTAAACATTGAAAATGGTAACAGTGGGGCTGGGGAGATAGCTCAGTGGAATAAATACTTGCCTTGCAAGCACAAAGTCCTGAGTTTGATCCCTGGCAACATACACACACACACACACACACACACACATACACACACACACGAATTTCGAAAGAAGATGAGAGGAAATCAACAATGGTTGTTATACTGCAAGTTGTTATGATCAAAGTAGTTGTTCAGATCACCAGATGCAGGCATGCAAAATTGATCAAAAATACATATGTGCTAAGAGATTTGTCCCGCTGTGGCTTGCCATGAATTTTTAAGACTTGCTTACAGTTCCACACTCTTCATGGAAACACTACATTATCTTTTCCTGTCTTTCTAATAAAAGGATTCTATGCTCATCTGTACATCCCTGTGACTCTAAGTCCTGGGACAACCACACTGTTGGCCTTGTGACATGGATTTTGCATCACAAGGTGAGTGGGATTAGGAGAGCTCCGGACAGAAGCTATGCAAAGCTGTATCTGCGCTATCTTGTGCTTTCCCTCTATGCTATCTTGTTCTTTCCCTCTACGGTGTGGCCTGTCCTTTCACCCAGTCCCTGATGAGAAGCTACGCAAAGCAGAGCCACAGCGCCCCGCAGCTAGGGTGGTGAGGCACGTGCCGCCTCTGCCGGAGGCCCTCAGGCTTGGGGAAGCAGTAGCTTTACCTAGAACAAGATGCTTACTGAAGCCTAGATTAGTGCTCTTAATAAATTCTGAGGAACCAGTCATTTCTGACTGTGTTTCACCTTTCAGATTTTGCTGCTTTTCTCATTCTACAACTCCAGGTCTATGCTGAGTTTCCTCTGACTGGGCCTCTGGCTCGCTGATTAGTTCGTCACGCTATCATCGCTATCATATATTCTGTAAGAGCAAAGGGCTGCTTCGACTTTCTCCCAAGGTAACCGTACCTCTCCCAGTTGACATGGTGTCCGTGTCCTCTAAACAGTTTTCCTCCATGCGTCTCCCACGCATACCTTGTATTTAATTGTGCGGAGTGTTGGCGAGTGCCAGAGGTCCCCAAATCCTAAGCTGTCATTTGTGTGTTTTTTTTTTTTTTTTGTAA
>PVKN010019869.1:0-16174 GCA_004027915.1 Capromys pilorides | reverse complement strand
AATATACCCTTCCTTAACATTATTGTTCATTTATATATACATTAAAAATAGTATAATTGTATTTTCCAAGCTGTAATTTGCTCTTTAGGTAGAACTATGTTTTGGATATCTTCGTCAGTTCATGTGAACTTGCCTCATTCTTTTCAACTACTGTGTTCTGAAAGTACCATTGTTCATTTATATTGCTGGGTTGTTATCTGTTAACTGTTAACTTGCTGTTATACATGGTTAAGTTGAACATCTTGGTGCGATTTTCCTAAACCACATGTGTGTGATTCTAGGGTACATTTGAAAGAAATGGAATTGGCTGATTATATCTAGTACTGTCCGTATTTAACTCAATAGAGTGTTAGTTGGCACGGTTGGCTAATTATGCTTATGGAATGAATTGTGTGTTTACAGTACTGTTAGATGGAGTAATATAGGATAAGGGCCAGTGTAAACTCTGTGATTCTCCAAACTAGATGTACATGAGAATTACCTTTAGGACTTCGTAGGCATCACCACCACAAAAGTATGATTTCGTAGGTCTGTGAATGGATACAACTGACCATTTTTTGTGCATGAGAAATACTAAATAAAAGGGATATGTCCTGAGACTTTTTTTTCCTGAGACTTACTTATAATGCCCAAATTGTGCCTAAATTTCCCTATAAAATGCTGTGAAATACAGCAGAAACATTTGATGCTTAGGCCTAATATAAGTTAGTGACTTTTAATTCTTCCAGCCACGTAGTACAGTGTAAATGTCTAATAAATGATTAGGATTGACAGAAAGAAGAAATTTTCTTTGGATGGAGAAAGAGACAAGATTATACATTTTTGTTTTGAATAGGACTGGATTTATAAAGTTGTGCTATAACTTTTAAAATATTATGAATATAAGTATGAAAACTTTTTTTGAGGGGGAGCACAGTATCGGAGTTTGGATACAGAGAGCACTGACCTACATCCTATCCCTTTTTTCGACTCCCAGTACCAAAATAAATAATAACAAAAAATTGAGGACATTTGCGACTGGCTATGATGTCACATGCCTGTAATCCTAGCATTCCAGAGGCTGAGGCAGGAGGGTCACCTTGTAGTCTGGGTTTCATAGTGAGTTCAAGACCAGCCTGGGCTACAGAGCAAGACTCTATTGCACCCCTTCCCCTTCAAAAAAGTGTATGTATGTATATATTCGGTTTAGATGGGTTTAGATTGCCCTTCTACCTTTGCAGGTATATGAACCTTAGCAAGTTAGTCTTTCTGGGCCTCAGTTTCCCTATCTATAAAATTAGGATAATGACAGTATTTACAGGGATATGACAATATTAAGATTTATTATAGAGCTGGCTGTGGTGGTACATTTCTGTGATCCTTAGGAGGCTGTGGCAAGGGGAGGATCACCATTAATTGGAGGCCTGCCTGGGCTACATAGTTCAAGACCAGCTTAAACTACACTGTGAGACCCTGCCTCAAAAAACCAAACCAAAACCAATTAAGTACAATAAATCATTATATATAAAAAAGCAAATAGAATTATGCTGGGCACATTCTGAGGTTGTTTAAATTGTTTATTACAAATATAGTAAATAAAATTTGGGGAGGGGGTTAGTACTTGGAATTGAACCAAGGACCTTCACAGTGAGCTGATTAATAGCCTCTTTAATTTTGTGTTAAGGTCTTGCTGAGTTGTTCAGGTTGGGCCAATCCTAATGTTTTTATCTTCAGACATTATTTCGTGTTCAAAATACTGTGTTGTGTGATTGGAAACCAGCTATTCAGTGTATGTCTAGAAATGATGATGATGATATTAATACTAATTCAAGTATTAATTTATACTTTGATAAAACAAAACTAAGACTTGTTTTCTATGTGTTTAGGCTCTGTGTGTTGATATTTGCTTATTAAAACAAAAAACTTGCTCATGCTTGAAACCTACCCCATCTGAGAGGCCAGGGTGGGAGAACCTGAGGATCAGCCCCAGCCTGGGCAGTTGAGCACTTGAGCAAGACTGCCTTAGAATATGGACAGAAAGAGCTATGGGCAGAGCTCAGTGCAGCCATAAGAGCAGCAGCATGCTGGGAGTTAGTTCAGATTTCCTATTTATGCTCTTGGTAGTAACTCCAAAGACTGACTAGAATAATGTAGGTCCTGACTATTTTGCCAGAGTAGCTGTGTTGCTTTATAACGTTTTGTAAAAGTAACAAAACCTTGGAAATAGACTACTATTGCTTGCCTATGTGAAAGATTAGTTTTTTTTAAATATAGAAATAAGATGATTGAGGTGAGAATTTTAGGGTTTACAAGTGAGAGAAGTGATAATTGGCAAAATTTCTGAGGGGCACTGTGTGGCTGTACAGGCACAGAGTGAAGTGTAGTGAGCTGACAAGCCTTACAGTTTGATGAAATTTAATATTTTCCAACAGCATGTATTTTTTAAAAAAATTGCTTTTAAATTTTATTCACCTTTGAATCTTTTATTTTTATTTTATTTTTATAACCATATACTAAACCAGCATAGAGCATCCTTTGTTAGTATCTCTGCTTTCATTCCCGGTCAGTACATTTTAACTCAGCTAATAAAACAAATGGGGGTACATGCTTGTAATCTCAGCACTTGGGAGGCTGAGGCAGGAGGATTGCTGAAAGTTCAAGGCCAGCCTGAAAACCACAAACAAATAAAATAAACAAAACCAAACCAAACCAAAACAACAAAAAACCACCAGTTGTACACATGAATGTTTTTTGTGCTGGGACAGGGTTCAATCCTCCTTTCTTCATTTGACCAACTCCTTCTGATTCTCATAGCTAAACCCAGTTGGCTTCCTTTGTTTTGAGACAGAGTCTTGCTGTTTATTTCAGGCTGGCCTTGAACTCAATATATAGCCCAGGCTGGCTTTCCACTCTCAACGATCCTTCTGTCTCAGCCTCCCTTATAGGTATGTGCCCCTACGCTTGGCCCAGCTGCCCTCTTGATTACTCCTCTTTCCTGTCAGAGTGGTCATGTCCCCTTGCAGGCTCCACAGGACAGCTGTGGAGTTCCTCTTGGAGCATGACCCCCTGGATTCTTAGCCTGGATTGGTCACATAACTAGCGCTGGAAATTTAATTGAGAAAAATATTCATCTAAGTTGTCACCATTTTAAATTATACAAACATAACTCACACATTTTTAAGCAGTCACAGTAATATGCCATCATTACCACTGTATACTTTCAGGACATTTTCATCAACTCAAACAGAAACTTCTGCATGTCAGCAGGCACTCCCAAGCCCCTGTTCCACCGTCTCTGCCTTTGGCAGCTACTTGTCTACTTTGTCTCTGTGAGCTTCCCTGTCCTGGATATTTTGTGTACATGGAGTCGTGTGTTTTGTTTCTGGCTTATCTCACTTAGTGTAATGTTTTCTGAGCTCATCGAGGGAGTGGCCTGTCCTTGCACTTCATTTCTTTTAGATAGAGCTGTACTTCATTTTATCACTCATCATTGGTGAACATGTTTTTTTTTTGCTTTGTTTTTATACTTCTTAATTATTTTGAGTACCACTGTGATGAACGTTTGTGTACAAATTTTGTGTGACCAGGAAGGGAACATAGGCTTTCTAGGAGTAGAATTGCGGAGTCATGGTAACTATTGGTCAAGAAGGAACTGCCAGGCTGTTTCCAAGCAGCTGCACCATTTTGTATTCCACTCAGCCACCCTCAAGGGCTCCCAAATGTGGATGTCCTCTGTTGTCTTCTTGGTTGTATTAGTCCTGATGGATGCGAAGTAATATTATATTGTTTTGATTTGCATTCCTCAGTGACAACCAATATTGAACATCTTTTCATATGCCTATTGCACATCTGTACAAATGTCTTTGTAAATCTTTTGCCCATTTTTAAATTGGTTTGCTTTTGTGTTGCTTTTAATGGTTGAGTTGTAAGAGTTCCTTATAATACTCTAGATGCTAGATTCTTATCAGATATATGCTTTGCACATGTGTTTCTCTCATGTTTGGATTTTGATAATATACTTTGCTATACCAGAGTTCATTACAGTTTATTTATTTAGCTTGCCATAGCTAAGATACAGCCTAATCAAAGGTTCTGAAGATTCACATTTGTTTCTTCCTTTAGAGTTTTACAGTTTTAGTTCTTTCATCCATTTGTAGTAAATTTTCGAGTAGGGTGTGAGCAAGAGTCCAACTTGACGGTTGGGCTTGCCAAATAGCTCTAGCAGATTAAAGTGCCTGCAAACAGTTGCAGGGGCCAGGGGGTTCTATCCCCAGGTGTGTCTTGCCTGCCCCGCCCCCAGGACATGCTGAGATAGCAGTTGAAACTGGGTATGGTGGTGCATACCTGTAATCCCAGCTCTTGGGAGGCTGTAAACAGGAGAATCACTGTGAGTCTGGTTTACTAGTGAGACCCTGAACACCCTGTATTCCCTAAAAATACAAAAATAAATAAACAAAATAATAAAACTGATTGACTTGTGCGTTACTTTATTTCTAGACTTTCAGTTCTACTCTATTGATGTAACTGTTCATTCATTCTTAGGTTAGTTTTATATTTGTTTTTGTTGTTGTAGCTTCATGATAAATTTTTGCTTTTCTATTTTTTTTGTTTTTTTTAGTACCAGGAATTGAATTCTGGACCTTGTGCTTGCCAGGCAGGTAGTGTGCCACTGAGCTATATCCCTGGCAGGCTTTGTGGAAAGTTTTGAAGTCAGGCAGTGAGAATGTTCTAATTTTTTTTTTTCCCCCAAGATTGTTTTGGTTAGTCAGAATCCTGTATTTCCTTGTGAATTTTAGGACCAACCTGTCCAGTTCTGGGGGGAAAAAGGCACTTGAGATTTTGATATGTGCTGTGTTAAAACTATTGATTTATTTTAGGAGATTGTCTTACTATTTTAAATCTTACAATACACAATTACCTGAGTATTTTTCCATTTATGTAGATTATATGTTTTGTTTGTTTTTCGAGATAGGAACTTAATGTATAATTCAGGCTGGTCTTGAACTCAGTTGTTTAGCCCAGGCTAGTTTTGAACTTGTGATTCTCTTTTGACCCTGGGATTACAAATGTACACCATCATGCTCAGTTTATTGTTTTCATTTTGATGCTGTTGTAATTGCAGTTGTCTAGCTGTGGAATCCTGTGCAGATTTCTGTTCTGTGTGTGTGAGAATTCTTTTTTTTTTTTTGACAGGACTGGGGTTCGAACTCACGACCTTGCACTTGACAGGCAGGCCCTTGTGCCACAGAGCTATCTCCCCAGGCCCCTCTCTGTGTGTGAGAGTGTGGTACTGGACATTAAACTCTGGACCTTGTGCTTGCCAGGCAGGCGCTTAGGCTGCCAAGCTATTTTTTTGCCCCTGTTGTTTGTTGTTTTGATCAGTACCTTGCTATATTTCTCAAGCTGGTTGGTTCTGGGCTCAGGTGATCCTTCTGCTTTAATCTCTTTAGTAGCTGACAATTCAGGGTCATAATACCATTTGAACAAATTTCTCTTAACTTTGAGATCTTCAGTTACTGTACATGTTGAATGGAAATTATGTTAGAAACCTGTCTGCTCACAGCTGTTAGCAGAATTAAATGAGTTCTGGACTTAAACGTAAAGGACTTAAATAAGCCTGATGGTTTAAGTAAAATTTATCATATTTCCTATTTTTTATGCCCCTCACTCCTACCCAGGGTAGCAACTGCCTTCAAACCTATTAGTATTGAGGAAATATAGGAGGGAAAAATTAGGTTATTATCTCATCAATTTTCTTCTCCAAGATCTTAAAGTTAATGTGAATTGGAATTTAGGAATTTTTTTAAAAACCTTGTAAACAAGTTTATTTATTTATTTTTTAATTTAATTTATTTATTTATTTGTTTGTTTGCTTGTTGTGTTTGTTTGTTTCTTTATTTATTCATTTTGTGGCTGGCTCAGCCTGCCCTGGTGGTGGCGCTGGCGCAGCATGTGGTGCCAGGAATTGAACTGCAGTCCCCGCAGTTGCCTGAGCCCTCCTAAGCAGGCGCTTTAGACCACTGAACCATCTCGCCGGCCCCTAAACAAGTTTATTTTGATACAGCTTTTTTTCTTATACATGTGAATAGTCTTAGACAAAAATTTTGCCATGTCTGAACTTAGTGAAATTTGTTTTTGAGATTTTTTGAGACTGTTTGGCTTGTCAAAGGCATTGGAAAGCAGGCATTCATTGTGTTGAATTCAGTTTATTATTTTTCTAGGTACTGGAGATCCAACCTAGGGCCTTGTGCGTGCTCTACTACTGAGTTGTACCCTTAGCTTCACTGTCCTCTAAAGGCAGAAACTACGATTCAATTAAAATGTCTTAATGTATGACTATGAGAACAAAGTAATTGTGGTTGTGTATTAATATCTAATATGAAAAAGCTATGTATAAGTGGGGATTTAAAATACTTCCTTTTTTTCTGAGACACCTGTAACTTCTAAAGTTTTTATGACATATCAAAAAAACGTCATGATGATCATTTGTAAGAGTAACAGAAAGCTTTACCATGCAGTGACCAGAGCATTGGCTGTCACCTTGAATGTAACAGTTCTCAGTTATCTAAGAACTTGTGTTACTTCCTCCATGTGCCAGCAGTCAGGGTCAGCATGTTGAGAGGCTGGATTAACTATTCATGATACCTCACAGTGGTGAGAAGCCTCTAACAGTTTTCAGAGATTAGTTTCATTGCTAATAGGGAACCACTGCAGTGAGGCTAATAAAGCTAACAATTTAGTTCAACATCCTTATTTTTACACTTTTAATGCTTTTTTTTATTTAGTTCCTGAAATTCCACAATGTCCCAGAACACTGTTAAAGAAATTCTTTTAGGATTTTTATGCTGAACAATGGGGTTCTGGGCTGGTAGAGCCAGCCTGAACAGGCCTCTGTGCCCTCCAGCTGGTGTCTTTGTGCCACACTTGTGGGGCGGAGTGTGAGGGAGGTGGAGGATCCTAATTTGGGAGGACCTGACTCACTTTTCTTTGGTTAGAAATTGTCTTTAAATAATAATTTAAGGGGCTGGAAATACAGCTCAGCAACACAGCGCCTGCCTGAAAAGCGCAAAGTCCCCTGAGTTTGATTCCAGGTACCTCCCCCTAATTTAAAAAGTAACAGAAGGAAAAAACATTTCCTCTAGTAAACAAAGTTCTGGTAAATGGCACTGGAGCTGCCTTGGAAGTTCCAAACAGAAACCTTAACCAGCCTGAGAAGGGTCCTCTTTGGAATTACAGCAGGAGGAAAGCTGATACTGGAAAAAGGCTACTCGCAAGCTATGGGTGAGAGTGGAAATCTATTTTGAAAAAGGAAATACAAATCTGAAGGCAATTTTTAATGAAATTTAAATTGTAATGCACAAAGAATGCATCAGGGTGGTATTTTGAAAATGTATTTTCATATTAAGTGAAGTTGTATAATCACATGATTGACATCTTTGAAGTTATGATGAAGTCATAAGGAGCAATTTTGCAGATTATTTAAGAGACCTGTTATTTTTCCTCTTTTCTCCTTTGATAATCAAATAATCATCATTTTTGAGGCCCTTAGCTTATTGTTTTTCTGATTGATTTTCCTCTTCAGTTACCGCCTAATCTCTGAGCTCATTTCTTAGTGGATTGCTTGATGTTCTAGCATAATCTCAGTATCTTTTATCAGTTTCATTAAATCTTGTATCATTTGTGGGTTTCCAGTTTTCATTCTTTTCTAGATTTGCATTTTGTTGAATTATTATAATGTGTGAGATTGGCAATGGTTTTGAAAGACATGAGTTGGGATTAGTAATATCAGCGACAGTTGTTTGAACACTCTGTCTGTTAATGATTATTTTTATGAATGCACAAGTTTTGCTTTTCTATATATTGTCCCAGTGGAGACTTTGCACAGACCTTAGCAGACTATGAGGACACGTAGGCTAGACCGCCTTTAGAAATGTTGGTTGGTTGATTTCTTCCTGTCTTGTCAGTCTCCTGAGTTTCAGGTCAGGACCTCAATATTTGGCCATCAGAGATTGTCAGAAGGGCCAGGAAAGCCTCCATATCCCTTTCATATTTCAGTGGGAGCCCCTGTAAGATGCTCCTAGCTTTAAGAGAGGTGTCAAGAGAGTAGAGCATAAACATGTATCCTGAGGCAGCAGAGCTGTGAACGTGTGAAATGGAAAGAAAAGCAGTTAATTGGTAGTGACAGGAAAAATAGGAGTGGAGTGTAATGGTATGTCCAGCACAGTGGAATATAAGGTAGAGTGCAAGTCTACTGAGCACCTGGTGACATAACTATATTTTAAGAACTACTCAGTAAGATTCTAGTTCTAGGCCTGCCTGCTGAGGCATTTTGCTATTAACATCTTAATGAATTGCCTTATCACCTTATCATCTGAGGCAGCCTCAGTACATATTTATTCCTGCTAGCCTCACATTCTTCATAGGGAATTTGTACTGGTGCATGACAGATCTCGATCTTTCCTTCCTTCCTTCCTTCCTTCCTTCCTTCCTTCCTTCTTTTTGGTCTTTTTAAGACATGGTCTCACTGTGCAGTTCAGGCTGGCCTTGAGCTCACTTTTATAGCCTAGGCTGGTCTTGAACTCTCATCGATCTTCCTGCCTCAGCCGCCCAAGTGCTGGGATTACAGGAGTGCGCCTTCATGCCCAGCCTTGATTTTTCTTTTCTCTCCCCACTCCTTCCTTGTTTTCTCCTTTTTTTTACTTTTTCTTTTCCTGTCTCCCTAGTTTCCCTTCCCATTTTTCCTGTTTACCATATCTGTTACAATATCTGTTACATTTTATGTGTATTTTTGGTTTTCACACAGGAGAAACATGATATTTACACGTGTGTCCAATTTATTTCACTTAAAAGAGTGTGGTCATAAGATGCGTCTGTTCACCTAGAAGTGTCTCAACCTATATGGAAGAATAGTACTCCATTGTATAAAAATCACCCACACCTTCTTTATCCATTCATTGGTTGATGGACATTTGGGTTGTTTCCAAGATTTAGCTATTACAAACTGTATAGCTATAAACATAGATGTGCATATATCACTGTGGTAAAATGCTTTTAGTTCTTTTGGGAAGATACCAAGAAGGGGAATCCTCTAGCAGGATCAAATGGAACCTCTAGTTTTATTTTTTTATTATTATTATTATTTTTGGTTTTTTTGCAGTACCAGGGATTGAACTCAGGACCCTATGCTTGCCAGGCAAGTGCTTATTCTACTGAGCTATCTCCCCAAACTTATTTTGTCTGTCTGTCTGTCTGTCTGTCTGTCTGTCTGTCTGTCTACCTACCTACCTAATGGCTGGCTCAGCCTGCCTTGCGGGTGGGGCTGGCGCAGCATGTGGTGCCAGGGATTAAACCGTGGTCCCTGTGGTTGCCTAAGCAGCTATCTTGCTGGCTCTCTAGTTTTAATTTTTTGAGGAAGTTCCACACTGATTTCCACAGTGGTTGTGCCAGTCTACATTCCCACTACCAGTGGAGAAGGGTTCTTCTTTCCTCACAGTCTTTCCAGCATTTGTTATTGGTTGATTTCTTGATAACAGCCATTCCTTTGGAGTGAGATAGAATCTCAGCGTTGTTTTAATTTACATCTCTTGAATGACCAGTGATTGTAAACATTTTTTCATATATTTATTTGCTGTTTACTTCTTTACCTGAAAAGTCTGTATTTCAGATACCCACTTTTGAGTGAGGTCTTTAAATTGGGGAGGGGGTCTAAGTTCTTTTTTTGAGTTCTTTTTATATTCTGGATATTAGTCCTTTGTCTGAGGAACAGCTGGCAAACATTTTTCTCTCTGAGGTGTCTCCTCTGTTGGTGATTTCTTTTGCTCCGCAAAAGCTTTTTAGTAAGATGAAATCCCAGTTATTGACTCTGTAATATTTCCTGTGTGATTGAAGATTTGCGCATAAAGTCTTTACCTGCACCTATGTTTTCAAGAGTTCTGCTTATTCTCTCTTGCAGTAGATTTAGTGTTTCCATTTTAATATTTAGGTTTTTGATCAATTTTTATTTTAGTTTAGTACATGGTGAAAGATATGGTCTAGTTTTAATATTCCGCATGTGGAAAGCCTGTTTTTCCAGCACCATTTGTTAAAGAGGCTCTCTTTCTTCCAGTGAACATGTTTAATTGGCCCCTTTGTTGAATATAAGGTGGCCAAGTGTGTCTAGAGTTCTTTCTGCATCCTCTAATTTTTATTTTATTTTTTTGGCTGGCTCAGCCCACCCTGAGGGCGGATCTGGCGTGGTATGTGGTTCTGGGGTTTGAACTATGGTCCTCTGTGCCTGCCTAAGCAGGCACTTTAGATTGCTGAGCTATCTTGCTGGCCCCTGTATCTTCTAATTTGTTGCATTGATTTTTCTTTTCTTTTCTTTTTTTGTTTTTTCTTTCTAATCTTTGGGGAGCTCTTATATGTAGGATATCATGTCATATACAGATAATAATAATTTAACTTTTTTGTGTTCTGGTTTTTGAGGCAAGGTCTCACTATGTAGCTCAGGCTGGCCTTGCAGCAATCTCCTGCTTCAGTTTCCTGTGTGCTGGGATTATAGGCATGCACAACACCACCTAGCACCTTCTTCCTTTCCTATCTTTATCTTTATTCCTTTTCTTTCTCTTATCTAATTGCTGTGACTAATGTTTTCAAAATTATATTGAATAGAAGTAACGGTGGTGGACATTCGTGTGTTGTTCCTGATTTTAGAGTAAAAGTGTTCAGTTTTTGACTATTTAGTGTGATGTTGACAGTTGGTTTATCATACATGGCTTTTGTCAGGTTGAAGTAAAGACCTTCTACTCCAATTTTTTTTAGGATTTTTATCATGATTGGGGGTTAGATGTTGTCAAATGCTCCACATAAATATAAAGCAGCAATTAATTTTTTTAAAATTCCTTATGTACACCCCAAGTAAAATCAGGTTTGTGAATAATTACATAAAGATTACAACAAGTGAAAAGCTTATTAAATTACCTTAAGAATTTAAGTAGAAGGCTGTCGAGATAGTTCAGTGGACTAAAGCGCCTACATAGGGCATTCCTCCCCCAGGTGCTACCCCCTCTCCCAGGGTGTGCTGAGAAGGCGATTGAGACTAGGTGTAATCCCAGCACTTGGGAGACTGAAAACAGGAGAATCATGAGTCCAGTCTATGTAGTGAGACCCTGACCCTATACTAAATACATTAAAAAAGAAAGAATTAAGGTAGAACTTATCTGCTTACTTAGTGTATTTTTAAATATCTGTGGAATTCTCAAGTTGAATTTCTAATGATGAAAATGATAAAAAGTACATCATGCACATCACATCCTCATGTGTTCTGGTGCAGTCACTCTTAAGAGTCTAGGTGGAATCAGGGCTGCATTTCTTTGAGTCACCTTTGTTATTGGACTTCATCTGACAATAGTTATTGGTGATCTTCTGCTCTTGAACAGGGTTCTTGGGTGTTTGATCATAGATCTAAGTGTTCCAGGAGTCTGAAGTTTGCTTATTGTAGAATGGAAAAATATAAATTAACTAATCACAAGGAGTTTTAGCATATTTTAAGGTGTGAATAAAAATGAAAACAAAACTGTATCATGAAGAAGGTCTTCTTGGATGGATACAGGAGAATGAGTGGAGAAATATCAAGGAATTGACTGGCTGGCCTCTCTTCCTTTTCTTTTTAGTATACAAGGAGCTATATGAACTGGGGATGGTATAACATGTCTGTAATCCTAGAAACATGGAAACATGAGGCAGGAGGATCACAAGTTCAAGCCCAGTTTGGGCTTGTCTCAAAATAAAAAGACGGGCTTTGCATGTAACTCTGCAGAATACTGGGAATGGTAGAGTTGACATGTTCTGCTGAGGTTCCTAAGCTCTGTGGAAATTTAGCTGTAGACTTTGGACAACACAGTGGTCTTTTGGAAAAGGTGGATACTGATTGATTGTAGTTGGTTATCTTTTTTTCTTGAGATTTCTTCATTTTTTAGTATCAGAGCTTGAATCTGGGGTCTCCATACTGACTTACATCTTCTGCCCCTTTTAAAAATGTTGAAATAGTCTTTGTAAATTGTCCAGGCTGGGCTCTATCTCCTATATTGCTTGGGATCAGAAACATGCACCACCACACCTGGTTTCACATGTTTCTTTTATAAATTCTAATGGTTTAGCTTTGTGTATATGGAAATGCATAGTTAAGAAAAAGGAAACTAATTTTCTAACCACACTAGTTCAGTTAACTGTAATAAGCTAAAAAGGTTATAAAGTTATCCATTAAGTGTCTAAGAATGCCTGACTCTCTGAATTAAAATGGAAATTATATACCCTTAAACTCAGCTATTGTCATATGAACACAAATAATTGATTGTTTTATTTATTTGTTTATTTTTTGGTGGTACCAGGGATCAAACTCAGGTCCTTGTACTTGCCAGGCAAGCACTTATTCCACCGAAGTATCTCCCAGGCCCTAATATGTTTTAATAATTGTGGAATTCATTGTGTGTTGGAGTTAGAGGAAGCAAACCATTAGAAAGATGTTGATATTAGAAAAGAGAGATGTATATGTAAAGGAGATAAATTGGATGGTAGCATTCAAAGGAGAAGAAACTAAGATTTAGTGGCATGAGAAAGCAGACTAGAGTTCAGTATTTCTGGAGAATAAGATGTAGAAAGCAGAGAATGTGAGAATTACATCTCAGGTAAGACAGAGAAACTAGTCTGGGCTTCCTTAGGGATTTGTGGCTTGAAAGGGCACTGGTGCTGCTGTTCACTGAGTTAAAGACTATGTAGAAAAACTGCGGGCTGAGAATGTAGCTCAGGATTAAATGTATATACACTGACAAAGCTTACCACCCTGGACTCAATCTCTAGGACCTCCAGCATGAAAAGAAAAGAAAAGAGGAGGGAGGGGAGAAAAAAAAGACATCAGATTGAGAAGTTCAATTCGATTTTAGACATTGTGTTCAAGGCATTCAGTGACTAAGAGAAAATATCTAGAAGGGGTTATAGAATATATGATTTTCAAATGCAGGAGAATTGGATTGGACTGGCAGTTCATGTATGGTCAATATCAGTACCCTTTATTGTTCATGTCAAAGGTCTAGGTAGGAAGACTGGTAAATAGGAGTCCTACAGGTATCTCTAGCATTTGAGAACTGAGTGGAGGGTGGTCTCATGAAGGCTGCCTAGTTATGAGGAAAATTACAAAAATAAAAGCATAAAAAGAATAAATAATAGCCAAGCATGGTGATGTGCTCCTGTAGTCCCAGATACTCTAGAGGCAGAGGCAGGATTCCATGAGCCCAGGAGTTCAAGACCAGTTTGGCAACATAGTGACATTTATTCAGGTGCCTCTTGAATAAATGAATAAAACATAGACATTAAAGACACAATTATGATGAAATTCAGTTAACTAAAAATTAAAATATATTTATTCCAAGCATACAGGAGCTATGTACTTATTTTCTGTGTGAAATAAGGAAATATGGTCTTTAAATGGGAGTAGAAATGGTTTGGTTTTTTTGGTTTATTTTTGGTCTTTATGAGCCAGGGTTTTGCTGTGCAGTTTAGGCTGGCGTTAAGCTCAGTTTGTAGCCCAGTCTGGTCTTAGACTCACAGTAGTCCTCCTGCCTCAGCCTCCCAAGTGCTGGGATTACAGGTGTTTACCACCATGCACAGTTTTGAAATAGGATCTGGAGGTCAATGGTGAAGGATGGTTTAAAAGCTGACAGATATAGAAATGAAGCAGTATGTTGTCAGGCTTGTTTATTTTGTGTGGTACTGGGGATTGAATCCAGGGCTTTTGCACTTGAGCTACATCCCTCTAGCTCTGTTTTGTTTTTTTTTTTTTTTTTTTTTTTGAGACAATGTTTCATTAGGTTGCATAGGCTGGTTTTAAATTTGTCCTGTCCTGCCTCACCCTCTAGAGTGCTGATATTGGTGGTGTGCATTGCCATGCTTGGCTCCCATCAAATGTTTTTGATCATTGCTTAAGTGTAGCTGTGTGGTATACAGATACATAGGGAGTGCAGATGAAAGTTGTAGGGAAACAATCGAGTTGATGGCCTTAATGTTTTTTTTTTTTTCTTTTTTAGCATATTGGCCTAAAAACATAGATGGAGACCATGTGTGGTTGGATTAATAGGCAGTTTCAAGGTTGGTTGTGAAACTGCTGCTTTGGAAGAAGTTAAGGACTAGTAGTGATGCAGTAAATTGCCAAGGGTAGGGTAGGGTAGGGTAGGGTAGGGTAGGGTAGGGTAGGGTAGATGGCTTTATAGTCTTACAGAACCTTTTAAAAGCAGTCTGGATCTTTTTTTTTTTTTTAATTTTTTAAATTCTCTCTCTCTCTCTCTCTCTCTCTCTCTCTCTCTCTCTCTCTCTTTCTCTTTGCCAGCTCAGCCTGCCCTGGGGGTGGGGCTGGCATGGCATGTAGTGCTGGGGATCGAACCAGGGTCCCTGAGGTTGCCTAAGCTTGCCTCAGTAGGTGCTTTAGGCCTACTGTAGAATGTATGTAGAATACTATTTTAGTGCACTTATATGAAAATAATGTGAAGATTTAAAAATATTTGATTGTGTAAACATCTAAGTTTACAGGATGACTAGAATTCATAAAGGAAAAGATTGGTTGACTTACTTGCAGAAAATATAGGATCCTAGAGTATTTCCCTCGAATGGGTGTGTTTTTGCAGTTTGTATAAGAAAGTATCCTGAGTGATTGTGGATGACTCAAGTGACGTAGATGTTCAAAAAGTTGAGGATTGAGTATACCAAGGTCCTTAATGAACTCTATTCAAGTAGTCCGGGATTATGACAGCTATTATGTGGAACAGAAGTCAGTAAAGTAAATTTTGGAGTTCTCAGTAATCTGGGTAGTAATCAAGCCTTGGGGTGGTATGATGGAATACGTGGACCTATTGAATGTAATATTGATATAGTATTTGTTAACATTCTAGCATCCTTCAATTCTTCTGCAACTTTAAACAAACTTGGTGTTTTAGGTACAATATGAAAATGCTCTTGGAAACCTTTTCATGTAGTATTACTAGAATTTCTCTGGCTAACAAAGTCATTAGCCATAAAATGGCTTATAGCTTAAACTTTTCTTCCCAGTGTTTACAAGGTGGGTATAAACTTCATTAAAGCTGTGTAATTTATTTTTTATGTATTTGGTATAGGATCTCACAATAAAGTTCAGACTT
Source organism: Capromys pilorides (assembly GCA_004027915.1). Classification (NCBI taxonomy): domain Eukaryota; kingdom Metazoa; phylum Chordata; class Mammalia; order Rodentia; family Capromyidae; genus Capromys; species Capromys pilorides. Next base: position 1,031 of record PVKN010019869.1, on the reverse strand, counting down.
GCAGTGATCTTCCTGTTTTCAGCCTCCCCAGGCTGGTAGGTGTGCACCACTACCAGGGATGGGGCCAACATGGCTTGTGATGCCTGGGATCCAACCCTGGTTCCTTGCTTGCCTAAGCAGATGCTTAGTCCACTGAACTATCTCTCTGGCCCTGAGCTGTGTAATTTAAGCTTGGGCCTTTTCATCTTAAGAGTACTGATTTTATATAGATATACCAATAGTAAGAGCTTTTTTTCTTTTTGGAATAAAAATTATAATAATGAAGATGGATTCAAGTGTAATTTAATTTTTGAAGCAGCTCATTGATAAACTGAGAATAATTCTCTTGAAATGGAGCCTGAGATACTGGCTAAAGATCAGTTTCCACATTTAATAATAACACTGTAATGATCAAAGTGCATGCTGAGGTTGTTAAAGACAAGGTGGGTTCAAACTATGGAAAAGCTATTTAAAATTGAACAGACTTGTGTACTTAAGTAAATACTTATGGAGGGAATGCCTTTCTTTTCTAGGCACTACATAGCAATGGGCAACAAGGGCTTACCACATGCCAAGGACAGTACTGTACTTGACTGGACTTCTTATAGGTTATTTCATGAAATCTCACACAGTTTTTTCATTAGAAATTATCCCCATTTTACAGAGAGGAAATAGAGGGTATGGAGAGTTTAATTTACCTGAGGTCATAAGGCTATTAAAGTGATAGAGGAACCTATTTTTAAGTCCAGGCAGAGTTGAGGCTTTAAAATGGGGGAGGGTTTTTCTGAACACTCACTATGACACCATGTGCCTAACTCTAGTGCACCCAGAATCTGTAAGGTAAGTTTCTTTTTGTTATCTAGCTGTCACCAGTTTTATAATGGTCACGGATGAAGTTATAAGCTTAATCAGTTTGGAAAAAGCCATATTTGAACACAGAAATAGTGTTCCTCTATAGGTCTATTGTATTTCATGCAACTATTTTTTATTCCTTTTTTGCTTACATTTTTCTCATGTTCTACTTTATTTTTTGTATTCAACATTTTTAAAAA
>PVKN010019868.1:0-16174 GCA_004027915.1 Capromys pilorides | reverse complement strand
TCTCTGGTATTCTCCTTGTCTAACCTTGGTATTTCAGTCTTATAAAGAGAATCCAAAGCTTTTCCAAGCTTGAGGAAAAAGTTATCAATTTAAAAAGGAAAATGTTGGGGCCAGTGACATGGTTCACTGGTCTAAAGCGCCTGCTTAGGCAAGCTTAGGCAACCACAGGGACCACGGTTCAATCCCCAACACCACACGCTAGGCCAGCCCCATGCCCAGAGCAGGCTGAGCCGGCCATAAAATAATAAAGAAAGAAAAGAAAAATGTTGGAACATTTGCCCACAAAACTCTACTTCCTGGTACTAGCATGGCACATGGGTGGGAGGCAGAAGGGAAATATTTTTAGTAATGCTGCGATTACAAAATGATAACAGATCCATTCTAGAATTCTGCTTCTCACGTAGTAAATTATAGCATTTTGTGTTTTTCTATAAAATTTCCATGTCACAATAAATACCACATTTATGGGCAGAGGATTGGTCTGAAGGCAGTGTTCCCCCTACGTTTTAGCCTCGCTGTGTCTAGGAGGCGCTTCGCTCTGTCTTCCCGTTCAGCGTTCCGTTTCTCTTCACAGCCTTTCCAAAGCCTCGCCTGCTTCGCTCCCACTGGCACTGCACTTCTGGTCTTGCTGGCACGACACTCCCTGCTTGCCTCGCAGTTGGGATCCGGTGCTTTCCACCTTGTGGGTTGGGCCCTCGTTTTCCAGCATTCTGTTGAGCTCTGCTCTTGATTTACTATCTTCCCTTCTCTGGGGTGGGTGAGTTTTGTTTTGGAGTGTGTCTGTCTGTTGGCATGATCAGATCAACAATACATATATATATGTATTTTCCCTTAGAATATTTCTGTATCACTTTGTTGCAAATGCCTTTCTAGTTGCTTTTTACCTTCTCATGGTGGTCCCTTCCAGCTCTGCCAACCTAACATTTATGATGGCGTTTTCCTCCCTTTCACTAAAAGACTTCCATGCTCAGCTTGGCAGCTTAGACCGACAGTCTAACCAGAAGTGATCTCTTTAACACCATGAAACAAAGCTCTTCAGATTTTTTTTTCTGTTTTCTACGTGAGTCTCACTGACCAAGAACCACATAGAAACCCCAGTGTCGAGTGCACATATGCAGCCTAACATTTTTCTAGGCAGCATAAAAATCATTATATTCTCCGTTGAAGAAAATAAGCCACCCAGAAGGTACACACTCTGTTCCCCTCCTCATTCCCCTTTGGTTCTTACCTCTCCCATGAAGAAATACTCCCAACATTTAAACTTTGACGTTTCCATTTTAAATCATTACACCTTGAAGCCAGTCTGAAATTAATGACAAGGTTTGCCTGGTGCAGCCCGTGTCACCCTTGGTCCTGTGTCCCCTGTCTTATTGGACTCATGATTTTGTTTATTGTTGTTTTGTTTAAGTTGATATTCAAACGGTCTTTCAAAAAGAGCCCGTGGAAGATAAATTGATTTTCTGAATTTCTCCATGCATGGAGATCACTTGATTTTGCTCTCCTACTTGAATAGTAGTTTTCTTCCGAGCTTAGAATTATAGAATCAGGACACTTCTAGATCTTTCAGGCATGTCCCCTAGGAGGTGGTGTTGGTGTTAGAATCCCACCCCCATGCGGCTTGGGTTCCTGCTCGGCAGCTCCCTTCCCCATATGAAGCTGCTAGAGTCCTCGAAGGCATCTTAGTGTTCGGGTCCGGCAGTCACCCTCAACATACAAGCACTTGCACGTCACCCTGGTGTCTGCTTCTCCCAAGGACGCCCTTTAACCTGGAGACTCCTGGCCTCCCTGCGCCCATCCTCCTTTGCGTCCCCCTCTTCCTCCTTGGCCTCTGCGGCTGCTCTGTCCTTTCTGCTCCTGTTTTTCTGTCCTCTCTGTTGGCCAGGTGCTGTGCTCAGCCCAGTTATGCTCAGGGGTTGCAAACCAGGAGCCACTCGATGTGCTGGTTGCCGCAGCCTGGCCCGACCTTGTCGTGAAGCCTTGAGTCTCATCGGGTTCCTGGGGACTCTGAAAGCCTGCCTTCCTCCTCCTTTTCTTCATGTTTCTCAAGGTCACCGCCCCGCTGGTGGGGTCTTCGCCCAGCCCAGGAGGACGGCGAGGTCGAGAGCCAGGAGAGGCAGCGCCAAGGCGCTGAGGGCAGAGCCGCAGCTGCGGCAGTGTTTACCTCAGGCGGAGGCAGGCAGCCCCTGCCAACGGAGCTGGAAGGGGACCCAAAAAGCCTTGCCCGAGGGCTCTTGTCCAGAGGTTTTATACTCAAAGGGACTGCACCTCAGCCAGGTGGACCCAACCTCCCAAGCAGGAGCGCTGGACACAGAAGTGGACCTCTAGGGTGCGATTGAGGCCCTGCCTCGCTCGGCCCAGTCATCTACAAGGCATCCGGAGGCCCCAGCAAAGGGTGTGTGTCACAAAAAATGGCTTCTCTGTCTCTGATTGTTCCAGGAAAAAAAAAAAAAAAAAACAACAAATCATGCTTTCAATGAGGAGCAGGTAGCGGCCAGGGTTCTGCCCATCTCGTGTCCCCTACAGTGTCCTCCCTGTGCCAACACCTCAGTGCCCCCAGGAACCGGGCCAACTTCCTCAGGCCACAGCCCCATCAACTCACAGTGTCCCCATCCGCTCCCCAGGCTTGAGATGACTGGGGCCCCCACATGTCCCTCTGGAAGCCAGCTCGGGTGCCCTGTAGGCTCACAGAGGCTATGTCATCCCTTGGGTCCTGTCTCAGTTACTCTTCTCTTGTTGCTGGGACAAATACCTGACACCCAAAATGAAGGAAGGAAAGGTTTACTTAGCTCACAGTTACTGGAGGTTTCAGTCATATTCAGCTGGCTCAAGGCTGAGTGGCACATGGCAGAGAGCAGCAGTTCATGGCTGTAGAACAGCAACAACATGGTGACAGAGGCAATGGAACAACCAGGGCAACGGAGAGCAACAGAAAGAATCGATTTCTCTGTCTCTCTTATATTACATCCAGGCACTCTGCCTCAGGCCACACCCATAATCCCAGCAGGACTAAGGTTCATAATCCCAGCATTACTAAGACACATAATCCCAGTGGATCATGAGTTAGTCTCAAAATCTAGAAGTCCCCACTCCATGATGGGATGAGGCTTTGGGGGGACAACTAGACACAAACCCTAACAGGGCCCCAAGGGTCAAGAATGCATTGGAGAGGCCCTCCCCCTCCAGGACCTGGTGCTGCCCCTGGAAGGAACTCCATGAGTTTGTTGAGTGAAAAATCATGTGGCCATGTTCATTTCACTGTTCTGGAAGTCCCTACATCCTGAAACCCCCTGTCAGCACCTCCATGGCTTCTCCCAGGTGACCTTGGCATCAGCTCAGCCCCGTGGAACTGGTGTGGGAGGCGGAGTCTTAGTCTGTCCCATGTTGCTGCTGAAAGGCCTAAATCTGACCAAGATCTCGTTCTCGGCCTGTGGCAGAAGGTGGAGGTGTGAGACACAGGCCATGTGCATGTGGGTGGGGACCAGAGCTTGGACTCCACGTGAGGCCCTTCCATCACCAGCACTGGCCTGCATGAAGGGGGCTCCCCTGAGCCTGCCAGCTCTGACCCCCACTCTTGACACCAGGCATCAGCTTCCCATGCATGGACTCAAGGACAAAACCAAGAGCCCTGACCCAAGGCACCCCACTGCTCCCCAGTATGGACGTGGAGTGCAGGGTTCAGGGAGGGAGGCATCTGGGTGGGCTACACGGGTGCAAGCCCACACCCTCAGCCCACGCTCCGGCCCACCACACAACCAATCCAAGGCCCCGGACACATGTAGTTACGAAGCTCCTTCCTGAATTTTTAAAAACACTATAAAAGTTTAATACCTAAAAGCATTAAAAACTATCACAAACGTACCGTCTGCTGCAACCCCGGGATGTGTTTCCCCCGTGACTAGGAAAGAGTTATTCTCTGGGGTGAGGAAACATGTGTATCTTGCTAAACAACTCAAGCTGCTAACACAGCGAACTAAAGCGGGAAAGCCCAGGCCAGCGTGAGCCGGCACTCCGGGCTCGGGTCCAAGCTTCCCTGTCCACTGCGTTCACTCAGCCCTGGCACTGCTGTCCACCTGAGACTAAAGATGCTTGGACGGGGAAGGCCATGTGTAGACTGTCCACCGATGTCCCCTTGGTAAATCCTGCCTTCAGCGTTCGCCTGAGTTTAAGGAGGTTTCTCTAGAAGAGGAAGAGAAAGCAGGTGTGACCTTCTCATCCCTGGTCTGTGCCAAGGCTGCCACTGTCCCCAGATCTGGTCCTGGGGTGGAGGCCAACGTGACAGGGCTGGCGGGAGGGAGAGAGGAGAGCCGTGGGGACCCCAGGGCAGACATAGCAGGCTGACTGTCCTCTGCCCAGCCTGCAGGGGAAGCTCTGACTCCCAGACTCAGATGTTAGCCTATCTGGGGACAAGGTCTCTAAGAGAGACCAGGGAGAAGACAGCGTGACCGCCCAGGAGAGAGATTTCAAAGGATCCAGCACCCAGGCACCTTGGCTTGAAAGTCTGAGACTCCCAGGCCAGGGGGCTTTGAAAACCCACCCAGGAGGGGCACAGAGGCAGGTCAGGGGGACTTCTCAGGACCAAGGGGAGCAGGGCGCTGTCCGTGGTCTCCCCACATCTACAACACCAGCCACAGGCAGGATGGGAAGGGGTGGAGGCTCCACACTTAGTAAGAGTCGCCGGTGTCCGGGACCTCCTGGCTGGTGTTCTGTGGAGCAGAAGCCGTGGCAACAGGACATTTAAGGGACACCAGGGCCCTCAGGAGGAGATACGGTGGGACAGGCTCAGTTAAACTGTCTTTGAGTAGTGGTGACCTGGGCTGTGGAGTCCCTCCTCACCTCGACTCTGCACCGTGATGTGTGCAGGGTTGGAACTGTCCCATTTACCTTATAGGGCCCTGCTGGCCTCTAAATGGCCATTGGTGCTTTGGACATGGAGATCACGGAAGCTCTGAGGATGAAGAGCACGCCCTTACATCAGAGCTGGGGCACCAGTGCTGGTGCGGCACCACCAGGCCAGTGGATCTCCAGTGGTGGCAGAGGTCTTGTGTTGCTCCTGTCATCTACAGAGAGGAGCGCCCCGGGCTGGGCAGAGCAAGGGGACCGGGCAGGAGGCCTGCAGAGCCACACCAGGAAGCTCCCCTGTTAGCACAGGACCCACCCGCCTGGACAGCCTGAGCGGCTTCCTGTGTGGCCAGCCTGTGCCATCCGCTGGCTCCCAGCACTTGGTTTCAGCAACCAAGCATGAAAGCTCGGACCCAGAGGCTGCCTCCAAGCCCCTCAAGCTCATAGGTGAGTTTCTGAGGAGACAGCTGGATCATGGGTACATGGTGCGGATCAGGGTGTGTGATGCTGGGGTTAGGAATGTGCTCACCAAATGGGTTTAGCACAGTTCTGGGGGTCGCTGGCCCACCCTGGGTGTGGGTGGCGCCAAGCACCAAGCTTGCAGCCTGGAAGGAGCAGAAAGGGACAGGAGGAAGGGAGGCTCGAGGCTGCCGCTCACTGCCTCCCACCCGCCTGCCTGCCTGCTGTGGACTGCTTCCCTCTGCGATGTCCCTGTCTTGCCACGGCACCCTACCATGGAGCCAACCCACTACAGACTGAACCTCTGCAGGCTGTGGGCTAAGGAACCCATTTGTGCTTTAACTTGTGAGTGCCAGGTATTTTGTCCCAGCAGCAAGATGAGTAACCAAAAAAACAGGGTGCTGTCAGTGGGGTCCCTCTGTCCTTCTGTGGCATTGATATAGCCAAAGAACCACCAACCTGTCTGTCTTGGGGATTACGCAGACCCTGGGCCCAAGATGGCCTCTCCTGGTTCACCCTCTGTTTTGCACGTGTCCAGAGCCCTGGCTTTCCTGTCTGTGCACTGCACGTCTCCCACACACAGAGGGGCCTCTCAGAGCGAGCAGCACACCACCCAGAACCCCGGAGCCTGGGTTGCCCCACTGCTGCACCTGCTGCTCCCCACTTCTCTGGGGTCCACCCCTGGGGATTCAGACCCTCTCACTCATGAGGACTACCCAGCACTTTTTACCGGGCCCAGTAAGTATCCAGGGATCCTCATTTCAGGGACGGGATGGGAGCTTGCCTGGGACACCAGGACACGTGAGGCCCTGAGGGCAGCGCCAAAGCTCTTCAAGGTCTCTTGTCCCAGAGCCGCCATGACCTCGGCTCCACAGCCCCATGGTGTCCATGTGCCACATGTTCGTTTGTGCCTATCCCATTCCACAAGGAAGACCACATGGCCCAGCCCGTGTGCATGATATGCCCAGACTCCATGTCTTAGTTACTCTTCTCTCATTGCTGGGACAAATACCCGACACTCAAAATGAGGGAAGGAAAGGTTTATTTAGCTCACAGTTACTAGAGATTTCACTCCATATTCAGCTGGCTCCAAAGCAGACTGACACATGGCAGAGGGCAACCTTCCATGGCAGTGGGCAGAGAGCAACAGCATGAGTCTGTCTTTCTGTCTCTCTTTCTCTCTTTATATTACATTCGGACTCTCTGCCTCAGCCTATCCACCTTAGGTCACACCCATAATCCCAGAAGTACTCAGACCCGTAATCCCGTCAGTACTAAAACACATAATCCCAGTGGATCATGAGTCAAGTCTCAAACTCTAGAAGTCCCCGCCCCATGATTGCATGAGGCTTTGGGGGGACAACTAGACATAAATCATAACACCCCAGGATCAGCTCTTGTGCACATGGCCACTGTGCCCTCTCTGTCACATGTGGCTGTCACTCTCCTACAGGAGTCCCTCTCCATTGTCCACCCTCCCACCCCTTTCGGCTCTGCTGCCTGCTGCTCAGCTGTCACCCAGCCTCCCACCGCCGTGGCTCCTAGTGGCTTGCTCAGCACCCCCCCACCCCCCGGGGATGTGGAGCTCTGCGTGCCCTTCATGGCCCCACAGCCCGGGATGTGGTTCTTGTGATGGCAGCCAGGACGATGCTTGCCGGCTTTGCCATCACTGGCCGTGTCGACAGCACCCACAATTTAAGAGGACAAATGAGGCTCACGGTTCCAGGCCGTGGAGTCCATGGCATGTTGGCTCCAGGGCAGAAATGCCACGGCAGGAGGGTGCTGTGTAGAGTCACTTGGTTCATCCATTCAAGAGGCAGAGCAGGGAACAGCACCACAGAAGAGGGAGCCAGGGACCATATACAGTGCCCGGGGTCACCCCTCCCCACCCCTAGACTCCACAGAAGTGAGCGTTGCCACTGCCCTCACAGCTCCCAGACTCACCCTGTTGACAACTCCTTAGCTGGCCCTTTTATCACCCTCTGGTGAGCTTTGCAAGGGTCTCCACTTCCTGTCTCTGTGGCCTGGACATTCTGGGCATGGTTTCCTCCCCATCAGATGATGAGAGTGCTGCAGGCCCATTCATGCAAAATGCTTGCAGGGGCGCTGGGGACTTCCCAAGTACGCAGTGGGCTCCAGGTGCTGCTCCTGAACCCCTGTGGCACCATAACGTCATCTCTACAATCCTAGGCTGCTTCTGCCCTGCAGTTCAGCTGGATCCTGCCTTCCACTGTCCCCTCCCCTCCAGTCAGTGGCTCATGCAGCAGCCAGCTATTTCACAGGGCGACACTCTCCCGGCCTCACACACTGGTCCCAGGGCTTCTATTCATTTTATTGATGCTGTTCTTTCCTGTCCCCTCCAGTGAGAACTCAGTGGGAGGCTGCCCAGCTGTGCCCCATGCCCCAGCTGCTGGAGTCCAGAATTCATGCCCAGCTCGGACCTCCGAGGCCAGGGTCACTACAGAATGCAGCAGGTCCTCAGCAGTGCTTTGAGTGGGAAGCTGCTGGATGGGCTGCCTTGGCCCTGACGCAAGACTCTCATCGCTGCTGGGGGTTGACATAGCAACAAAGCCAGAAATATCATCTGAGCCTCTGCTGGGAGCAAAGCTGGAGAAATGCTACCGCCCAGAGCCGCGTGCCACTTGGGAGCGTGGGTGTGTCACTGCCATGGCGATCCTCCTCAGACTGCGTGCCACAGGGCAGGCAGAGGCCGCAGCCTCCCAGCCTTGAAGGTGCAGGAGGAATGTGGCTGGGAGGGTGCCTTCCTGGCCTGAGCAGCTGCTGGCTGCCACACAAACCCTCGCTGGGGTGGGGCCTGCCTGGTTTTGGTGGCAGGATTCCGTCTTCCTGTTATTCCTCTGATTGGGGCCAGGGTGGACCGGAAACCATACATGAGCACGCAGCTGGGCCGTCACTGTGGCCCTCTGAACAGAGCCACTAGAGAGCCTGGCTGTGTCCTCAGTGTCCACAGTGCTTACTCAAGATGCCCTGAACTCTGGCAGTGCTGTCCACTCATTCATGCATTCATTCACTCACTCTTTGGCTCCAGTGACCAGCAGTTGTCACTCAACCTGACCCAATATCCAGGTGCAGCTGTGACAGGGTCCTGCAGCACTTGGCTCGCAAACAACCTCTGTACAGCTGCAGGCAGGGTCAGCAGAGCAGCTGAGGGCCAGCGCCAGGCAGAGCAGAAGGGTGTCTCTCCTCGTGGAAGCCGAGTGCTGAGGGCTTTCCAACTCAGGGCATCTTTTATCAGCTTGGACTCGCACTGTGGAGCCCAGGCACGGGTGTGACATCTCAGTGTGCCCTGGTACTGACCCCACAGCTGAGGTCTCTGCGTCCCCCTACAGGGACAGAAGGGTACTCTATTCAGGTGAGGTCATGGGGAGCCCCGGCCTCCCAGGGGCAGCAGGGGTGGGGGATTCATGCAGTTGGCAAAGCAGTACCTGTCTTCCTGTCCCCAAACCACTGTGTCCCTCATAGATCAGGTTTGCTGCTCTATGGAGGATGGAAGAGGCTGAGGGCCGCCAGGCCGGGGCTGTTTGGGATTTGGGGGGGGTGGGGGGGGTGTGCACCACAGTTTCATTAGAAATTGGCAAGGGAGGAATCATAGGGGTGAGTGGGACAAAAGCCACCACCTATTCCCCACCTCCGTAGAGGGTCCGGGAAACCACACTCGGGTCCTGCTGAGTTGAAGCCAGATCCCTGGCATTTTGCTGCCCTGCTGGGTATGGTGAAGTCTCAGCCCAAGACAAAAGAGCCGGTGCTTGCGGAGCTCCACATTTGTCTGGGACAAGGGCATATTCAGGTGAACTGTGGCTTCTGGAACCACGGCCTGGGCACCCACAAGCACCAGGAAGCAGGAAGTATTTCCAGGGTCCCGGGCGCTGTCCGTGGTACTGTCACAGAGCCTGTCCAGGTAAACAGCTTGCACTGCCATGGAAACCACCCCAGGGGACCCCCACTCTGCTGTCCCATACACCTCAGCAACCATTCCAGAGACTCAGGAGTGGTGGATCTGTACTGTCCAGCCCACCATAGCTACTTTTTCATGGTAAAAGACACGCTGACCTTTCCCCGGCTGGGAGTCCACAAGCCCCAGGAGCCCTCCTGGCATGGATTACTTGAAGTGATTTCCCCAGGATCAGATAAAATGCATCCACACATCCCCACCCCAGCTGTAACACAGAGATATCCCCGGGCCCGCTCAAAGGCCGCAAATCCCTCAGATGGCAGCGAGATCAATCGAGGGCTCTGCTCTAAGCTCCTTATCACCCCGAATCTTCAGGGGCTCTTGCAGCTCCTCCAGGGAGAACAGAATCATGTCCCCCACCCCCATTCACCACAGACCCCAGGCCTGATGCCCGCTGGTCAAAGCGGGCAACACTTGCCACTTACAGCGCAGTTTCAGGGGCGGGGCGGGCATCTGCAGCCCAGAGGGGCGCAGTGTCCTCTGGATAATTGGGCAGAGTGTCCCTTGTGCCCTCCCAGCTGCTCTTGTTAACAACAGTGGGAAGCTTTCGGCAGCTTCCTTTGATATCCTTGTTGGAGCAGAAGAAAGCCATCCCCAGGCAGAAGCTGTGGCAAAGGCCCATGTCCACAGGCACAGCAGGCATGGTCTGGGGGAGGAGGGGGGGCAGGCTGATTGCTGGGTCCTGGGGAGCACCGGGGAGCACCATGGCTTCAGCTAAGAGGGCAGCCAGCCTGCAGCTATTTCCCAATGACCCCTCTGCTTACAGAGTGGACAGCCTTGGCCTGGAGACAGCTCAGCACGGGGCCAGCCGCCCAGGTGTTTTGGCCCCTGCTTCTGCACTGAGTCCTCAGGAGACACTGGCTTCCCTTCCTTTCCCATCATCACATCTGATTCCTGCCTGTAGCATAGGAGACCCAGGGCAGGAGCATCAGTGCACCCTCTCAGAAGCTTCAGAGGGGTCCCTGGAGTGCCCAGGTAACACTTATTTCCCAGGAACGTCGAAGCAAGCTGCACGTTCTCCCCCACCCCTGCCTACCTGGTGCTCACAAGTCTACACCGGCAGTAACCAACCCTCTCTCCTTCTCATGTGTGGATGAGGGGCTAAGTTCTGAGGAGCTGTGTCATCCCGGGCCAGGCCAGGCCAGGACAGAGCCTGGACGACTCCACTGAGCCACAGTACCTCTGGACCATCGTGGCAGTGGTCAGGTGGAAAGAAAGCAGATAAGAATTATGAAGACTTTTCCTCTTGATTGGTCCTAAAAGATACCCAACACCTCCCTCTGGGAGAGCTGACCTGGTGCACCAGGGTCATGTGGAGGACAAGGTGGCCACATGGCATCCTCCAGGCTCCAGGGAGCTGAGAGGCCCTGCAGGCAACTATGACAGTCACTGAAGAGCCAGCTATGCGCAGTCCCCTGGTTCACCCCATTCTCCACCCTGTGGGACCCTCTCCTGAGGATTCCCTTGGCTCCAAGGAACAACTCTCTGCTCCAGCTCCATGTAGCATCTATGGGAAGCCCTGCAGGTGCTCCTGGCCCCTGAGACATGAGACACAGAAGCCCCAGGTCCCGCCCTTGGGGCCTCAGAGTCAAGCAACTGCCCAAACCATGCCATTCCCCCAAAGCCTCACACACCTGAGGACTTCCTGACACCTGTGTGGGTGTCTGTGACATGCCTGTGAAGAGAACTTGAGGAGGCCACAAGAGCCACTCCAGTGCTGTCTCCAGAGCCAGTGCTTCTGAGGTTTGGATGCACATTTGTGGGCAGAGACAGAACTTTCAGGAAAGAAAGAAGTGGGTTTGCAAAGGCTCTGATGTCCAGGACACTCCTGGGTGCAGGTGACCCAGAGCAATCTCGCTCCTACCTCGGCTAGGAAATGGGGCCAGTGCCACAAATGTGACCACAGAGGGGCAGCAGCACCCGGGGCTGAGGCTGCTGCTGTAGGCTCCAAAGGGGTGTGCGCCCTGCACAGTGCTACACCTGTCCCCGTCCCTGTGGCTCCACAGCCCTGGTGGTGGGGACAGGGAGGCTGTGACCTCCTGGGGCCCAGAGGAGGACACTGGAGTCTAGAAACAGACTTGGGCCTTGTGGCTGCACCCGGGGTGCGGGAGGGGGGGGGGATGGGCAGCGTGGCTGGCAGTATGTGCAGAGCAATTCCTGCCGGAAGCCAAGCTACGCAGCGCACCCTTGGGTCACAGAGCCCCCCACTTAGGGGCTGTCGTCACTGTCTATGGTCACTGAAATCCCGTTCCCTTCCTTGCACCAGAAGCTTCCATAGTTACCCACACATGGTAACATTGGCATCCATAGTTTTCATTGTCTTTTTTGTTTATTTTTGGCTTTTTTGGGGGGACAGGGGAGGTAGTGAGAATTAAACCCCAAGCTACATTTTCCATCCTTTCAATGCATAAAATTTTGAGACAGGATCTCACTATGTCACTTAGTTCCCCAGGCAGGGCTCCCACGTGCCATCCTCCTGCCTCTGCCTCCTGGATTGCTGAGGTTACAGGCCTGTGTCACCACTCCTGGCAAGCCCATGTTCTTGGAGACCACAACAGTCTGTCCTCAGAGTGTGTCCTGGTGTCTCGTGACAGTGACAGCTGTGGTACTGACCCTGTCTGAAAGCAATAGTGGCCCTTGCACGTGTCGGGCACTGTGCCGAGGACTGCAGCTCTGTAGTCTCCTTCCATGGTGCCCCTGGGACGTGGCCCTCACCACACCATCTGTCATGCACATGAGGACACTGAAGACACCGGTGACCTGTCCAAGTCACACAGTAGATGACAGCAGAACTGAACCTACCTGCCCAGCTCCTGAAGCCACTCCCTGCGGTCCCTGAGGTGAGGCTGCTGCAAGAGGGGTCAGAGTGCAACAGCGGGGTGTGTGGGAAGGCGAGTGAGTGGCAGGCAGCCAGGTGGACAAGTGATAGGTGAGGAAGGTCCAGTGAGCTGTGCAAGCAGCCCTGCCACTTACCTGCAAGGCGGCTTGGTATCCAGGTGGCCCACACATTCTGGGCACCACAGGGGGGTGGGGGGGGTGGGGGGTGCCGCACAGGGTCCACTCCCAGCACCTGGACACCGTTCTTTCCGGTCCACCCTCAGCCCAGGACGTGCACTTCAATGCCTGCTGCGTCCTTGGCAGTGCCAGAGGAGTGCCCGCAGCTGTGCCAGGCGATATTCTGTCCTGTGGCTGCGCTGGTCAGATTACAGTTCCACCTGCTGAATGATACTTTTATGAGTTCCCGGCCAGGATGGCCACTAGCACAGATGCTAGGAAAATCCCCACTGGGTACGCATGCATTCTCCTCTCACGTGAAGCCGGATAAAGGGATCTCACGAGACGGGTCTGTTTACTTCTTCAGGAAGTTGCCAAACGATGCCTCGAGGGGTCCCATCCCTTCCGTTTCCCACTAGCCATTTACAGGAGCCACAGCTGGCCCACCCTGGCTGGCCGTGGCAGTGGCTTTTCTTCGGACTGCTCTGACGGATGTGTCCCCATCTCTCACCGCAGCTTCTGCGATTAGTTTCTAGCTGTGGCAAAATATCTCAGCCTTGCTATTTCTTCATCGGTGCATTTATTTTCTTACTGTCCATTGTTAAGAGAATTAAATTGCATTCTGAATGCAGGGAACTCATAGATATGTAGTTTTCAAACGCTTTAACCTCATCCACAACAACTGTCTCTTAGTAAGTCCTCTTCTAGAGGCCAGAAGCTGTGGATGTCAGTGGGGCAGGACTGGCCCCTCCTGGGCTGGGAAGGCCCGCTGGCCCAGGCCCCAGTGCTCAGCATGCGGGTGCTGCCTCCTGTCCTCTTCCCTCTCTGGACGTCCTCCTCTCATGGGGCCCCAACCACACTGAGGTAGGATCTACCCTACAGACCTCACTTTAATGTGGTGACCATAGCAGAGACCTTGCCCCTAAATAGAGCCACATTCCAAGGCCCTGGGGTGGAGACAGTCCCCTATCTCTAAGGGGGGCCCCCCCACCAGTGACATCTGTTTTTGTGTCCTCCTAACACCGCATTTTCCAGCAAAAGCTTTCATGTCGGTGAAGTCCGATGTGTCCTTTTTTGATCTTTTATAGACTGTGGCTTTGGTGTCTAATTCTAGAAATGGGGTCAAGGCAGGCAGCATCTTCCCAGTGTCCTGGTCCCAGTGAGCTCCTCCCGTGGTTTCTCTGAAAGGCTTTGCAGTCTGTGCCTTTCACAGCTAATCGATGACACGGCCTGTCGGTCTTCCTGCGAGGCGTGATGCTGGGGCCCAGCTTCCAGGTTTCTGGTCTGAATGATCCACCTCTCAGCACCATTCTGTGAAAAGACGGTTCTCTCCCCACTGCCTGAAATGATTAAATTTTAAAAATTACTGCAGTTAAAGACACACTGCCGTGGATCCCCTCCCCCACCTCCTCCCGCGCTGCAGACACCTGGTCTGTCCTTCTGGAACTTTCGAAAGCAGCTCCCAAAGTGCACCCTTGCAGCGCTGCTGTCCAGGCCCCTGGCTGCACAGAGCAGATCCAGCAGACCCGGCCGTGCATGCAGCAGAGGATGCTGCTCACACCGCAGCGTGGACGCCACCACCCAGGGCTCGGCTCTGTTCTTCCAGCTCGCTTGCCTCCCTCCCACAATCTTCACTCCCTCTGCGCCTCTGCCCCCTTCCCACCCTGCTGTGGTCGTCTGGACCTTGTGAACGTGCCAGAAATCCCACAGCGCCAGGTCCGGCGGTGCAGGCAGTGAGTGAGGACACAGTGACGTGCCCTTCTTGGACAGAAACTGCCAACAACATTTGCTCAGTTCAGCGTCCAATAAGTGTGATGAGACTTCAATAAAAATCACCCTTACAGTAAAAGACACACCGTCAGCAGCACCCCCAAAACACACTCCCCCATCCCAGACAAGCTCCCACCGTTGCCCTTGGCGGCTGTCTTTCCCTGTCACGTCGCTTGCTGCGGGACTCCCCGATGCCTGCTTTGCATGCCTCAGAGGCCTGGGCGGGCTCCTCCTGCCCTGTGGGCTGCACCTGCTTACCTGCCTCTGTCCTCTGTCAATGCCACGCTGCCCAGGCGACAGGAGTGTAAGAGCGAGTCTTAAAAGCTAGCAGCACAGTTCCCAGTTTCACACGCTTTCAAAAAACATGATTCCAGTTCATTTGATGTTTCAGATAAATTTTGCAGCTGTCTGGTTTTGACCAATAAGAATCCCGCCTGGTGGGATTCTGATGCGAAGGTCTGGTGGGCAGTGGTTAGAAAGAGGCAGTCCTCGGGGTGTGGACCGGGCACCCTGAATGCGTCGCTCGCTCCTCCTCTGGAGTGCTCACCAGTGCTCGCCCTGTCCAGCGTTCCAGCACCGTTCACGGGTTCTTCTGTTTATGCTTCCACGTTTCACTTTTTAAACTTTATTTTAAAAGGTGGAGAATTACATGAGCTAAATAGAAACCAGAGTATCGAAGTATTTTATTTTTTTAATTTCTTTTTTATTTTATTTATTTATCTATGTGTTTTTAGTAAGGGTCTATAGGGTCTCACTACATAGATTGGACTTGTAGTGATCCACCTGTGTTCAGCCTCCCAAAGAGCTGGGATTACAGGCACGCACTACCATGCCCAGTCTCAGTCTCCATCTCAGCACATACCTGGGTGCCGGGCCAACACAGCACGCTGGGGATCAAACCCTGGCCGCTGTGCTCTGCCTAAGCAGGTGCTTTACTCCACTGAGCTATTTGGCTGGCCTTTGTATTTCTTCTTTTAAAGAGAGAACACAACAATGAAAGCATGCAGAATTTCAAAACAAGATGACATAAAATTAACAATAATTACTGTATTGCACATTGTTATCTTCAAAGTAGTTGTTCAGATTACAAGATACAGGCATGGTACTGAGGATCGAATTATTTTAAATGGCATTATTCTGAAATTTTGGGTTTCAAAACACTGGTTTCCAGTACATGGAAACTATGTGTGTGTGCATGTGTGCATGCATTACGTGCATGTGCATGTGTGTGTGCGTGTGCATGCATATGTATGCCTGTAGGTCTTGCTTTCTGAACCCCTACTAAATTCATCTCTCCGCTCTCGATAGTCTTTGGGTATAATCTCTGGATCACACTGGCCTGGTAAACTAACAATAATATTAATAATACTACAGGGCCAGTGAGATACCTCAGCGGACTAAGCACCTGCTTAGGCAAGCACAGGGACCGGGTGTGATCCCAGGCACTACATGCCCCTCTGGCCCTGCCCCCAGGCTCACTGAGTTGGCCTCCAAGTCAGGACGTGGAGGCCCATGCCTATAATCCCAGCACTGGAGAGGCTGAAAACAGGAGAGTCACTATGAGTCTGAGCTAGGTAGTGAGATCCTGTTCCAAATATATTTTTAAAAATACTATAAATGCCTTACTACAATGATTTTATGATCTCATAATTATGCAGTCTCATAATGACCTCTGGGATCAGACGACCTTGCTGCCTGTGGCCAGGGCAGACGTGTCTTTTCTGGGAGGCTGTAAGATTGTGGGTATCTGCCTTGATTTACCGTGTGGGCTTGGAAGCTTATAGTAACTGTAAAAGAGAACATCCTGGGCCTCCCTCCTTTTAGGGGTAACTATGATGCCTCTCTCCTTAAGTAAGGGGGTAGAGAGGAGCATTTTACAAATGCCCTTTATAGTGTCCAGCAACTTTCCTTCTCTTCCTGGTTTGTGTTGTGTTAATGAATGGATCTCAGCTCTGTCAACTGCCTTTTTGTACTGGGTAATGAGACGTTATGGTATTATTCCTTGTACAGTTAATGTTCTTGATTTTATTTAAATATTGACCCCATTTTGAACCCCTAGAATAAGCCCTCACTGCTGGAGATACATATTGTCAAGTTCAAGTTGCTAACACATCGCTGAAGATACTGCCACTCAAGCAC
>PVKN010019867.1:0-16164 GCA_004027915.1 Capromys pilorides | reverse complement strand
AGGTCCCCAGGACGTACCGCGTGGCTGTAGAACCCCCAGAACTGTTCCACAGAGGCAAAGGTGCCCATCTGCTTGATGCTTTGTCCACAGCTCTGTGAGCTGCTGGGATGGCTGGGCTCCCCTGCAGGACCAGAGGTGCAGCTGGACTGCAGGGGACGCTCTGTTGGGCTGGGGCCAGCAGCCCCCCTCTTGCTGCTGCTCTGACTCTTGTCTCATCCTGGCTTTTCCTTCTCACCATCTTTCTGTGTGCTGTTTTCTTCATTCTGATTGTGGTCTCCACAGTCATCCTCTTTCAAGGTGTTGAATTGTTGCTCATCTTCCTGCCCCCACTGTCACCCCTCGAGCACGAACTTTGCTGTGGACTGGCTTTTTCCAGACAGTCTCACTGTATAGTTTAGGCTGCCTTGAACTCACTGTTTCCTGGGCGGGCCTGGAACTCACACTGACTCTCCTGCCTCGGCCTCCTGAGTGCCAGGATTGCAGGCGTGGGTCTCCAGGCTGTGTGTTTATTCTGTGCATAAGTAGATGTCAAAACAGCATATTGGGGCCGGCCTGATAGCTCAGCGGACTAAAGTGCCTGCTTCGACAGAGCACAGAAGCCAGGGTTCGATTCCCAGAGTGCCGGGCTGGACCCACCCATGGGGCACGCTGAGACAGCGATTGAGACTGGGCATGGTGGTGCATGCCTGTAATCATAGCACTTGAGAGACTGAAAACAGGAGAATCACTATGAGTCTGATCTACAATAGTGAAACCCTATTGATGTTGTAGACCCTGTTCTAAATACCGAAAAACAAGCACAAAAAACCCAGCATGATGTATATAAAGCACTGTGTATGCATCAAAACAAGTGATACACAGAGGTTAAATTATATTTTGCCAGCCAGGAGTGGTGGTGTATGCCTATAGTCCCAGCACTTGGGAGGCTGGGGCAGGAGGATTGTTGGGAGTTCAAGACCAACCTGGGTGGTCAAAGTGAGCTCAAGGCCAGCCTAAACTGCATAGCTAGACCATGCCTCATAAAGACAAAACAAGAAACAAATTTGTCAATTAAAAAAATGAATTGCTACAGAAATAACAATCAAGTGGAACCAGTAAATTCAACTTTTGTGGACTTTTTCTTCAGAGCACTTATTGGAAGACATGGCGAGCAGTTCTTTAAATAGCACATGCTGATTTTCCTCACAAATGTGCAATTTGAAACAACTATGTAATCCCTTTTTTTAAAAATCCTGGCAACCTAAGCCACGTGTGCTATATTTACAGCTGTCCGGTTTTCACACAGTTGAAGCTGTGAATAACATCAGGGAACAAACCCACCCACCACTGGGGAAGCTGGAGTTTCTTGGGTGTGGCGGATGGGCCCTCCCGAGAGGGCAACTGACCGCTCTCTCGCTCGGAATGCGGCCCACAGGAAGCAGGTGTGCAGCCAGGGTTAGGATGAGGCCCGCTCCCTCCCGCAGTGGCTGCTAAGATCAGAGCAGGGCGGCTCGATGCAGAGGTCACAGGCGTGAACCCCCCTCTGCCGCACACCTCATTCAGAGGAATCGAGGAGCGCTCGCTGGGCCTTTCTTCCCTCCCTGACGAGGACTGGGGAGTGACAGCCTCGGTGCTTGGGGGTTTATTTTGCTCTGCCTCAGAGAAATATTTTCTCTTGTTTCCCCACACTTTGAATTTACAGGTGACTGCAGTATCAGGTCCAAATTCCTCTCTGAGGCACAGAAAATATTTTTATGTGGAACACTCACACTAAAAATAGATATGCTTGCTTTGGCTCAAAACTACTGAAAATTATAACATTTGAAGAGAGAAGAGCTAGTTAAATTACTATGTTAGCCAAAATCCTAACTTTGCCTGCAGAAATAAGTTATATTTGTAAGGATCTGTTTTTAGACTTCTGTAAGTGAATTAGAAGGCCCGTTTGCACTGCTGGCCCTTCAGGGTTCCTCCTGACCATGGCCCGCAGTCCTAAGCTGAAGATGCTTCGTCTGCCAGGTCAGCGCCCTCTCACTAGCGGGGTCTTGCCATCACCTGTGTGCCAAGCTGAGGTGTGCACTTCACTTCTCACTGTGACTCCTCGTTGCTGTTTTTCTATTTCTTATTGTTGGATCTCGTGTGCATGGAGGAGGGGTCGGCTTCGTGGCCCTGGGTGTGCTGACCCCGGCCTTTGTGTCCTAACCACTTCCCTGAGGATCTTCTCCATAGAATCAGTGCTTGTCGAGGTCTGCTCAGCTTCGCACATCACGTTCTCTGCTTTCCTGGCTGCTGCGGCTACCAGGCCTGCAGACTACAGAGGTCAAACTCTCCCTCCTTGCAGGCAATGCTGGGAGTGGCCCTGTGCAAAGAGCAGGGGCAGAGCAGGGCCGATGCAGCCTCAGGCCATCTGGGGAAAATACTTATTTTCCCCTCTGATCATTTACACAAAACTGAGGGGATCCGAGAACTGGGGTGTGAAGAAACGAGATGTTGCCTGAGAGCCAGAGCAGAGACCACACTCAGGCGTGAGCGAGGCTCGGTGGCCAAGGCCCTGCTGGTGCCCGCCACACTCCCGCAGGGGAGGGCAAGTTGGACTTGCAGCGCCACGCACCTGGCAGCTCTGGGTGGCTGGGGACAAGTCCCAGCGCACACAGAGAGTACGGACAGGGAAGGGCGCTGGGTCGGGTGCTAACTCGCTTGCTTTTACACACACTGGGGACTCCTATAATGTGTTAGTAACCAAATTAGCAGGCATCATAAAACAAAGAAAGCAATGGCCAGGTCGCCCACAGCCGCCACGGGGCCTCCCTCCCTTGTCAATTCTGCACACAGAATCCAAATGTTGTTTTATGAAAATGTTCTTCAGAAAGTTTATTGGATTCTGCTTTGACATAAAGCGATCTTTGATGCTTATTAAAACTTAATCTAAACCACTTTTGAAGCCAGCATTTTAATGAAAAACATTCTTTTCAATAATTGCATGCAAAAATCAATGACTCCATGATTTTTTAAATGTAGACCTCTGTTTTAAGTTAGACTGCCTAGGCACTGTATCTGGGTGTCTGGGGGAATTTCATGCAGCACTGGAGAGTAGCAGCATGCCCCCACTTCCTAACCTCCAACTCTGCTCATTTGCATGGATAACTAAGTCTCCCTATAGTTTTGGAATCCCGCGCACATGGCAGTCAGGGGCAGTAGACAGCAAGGGTCTAGGCGGAGTCCTCGCACCTTGCTGAACTGTTACGCAGTCTCCACATTGCTTTTGCTGTGCGTGCTTCTGATCCTGCCAGGTTGGAACACACGGTGAACGTGCGCGTCCGTGCGCTGGAGCCGGCCCTGTGCTCCTTTCCTCCAATCCCTGCTCTTGCTTTCTTGAGCCTCACTCTATTCTAGATTGAGACACTTCCTGGCTATGGTTTTCAGACTTTAAGATGGTGTGCAAACAATCTGTGTGTCCAGCGGAGCCACTACCTTGAAATGTAACTTTTGCTGTTTCCCCAGGCTCGAGATGGGTGGAGCAGCGCCTCAAAGCAATGTCTGTGATGCAGGCGGTGTCCCCGAGCTGCTCGAGCCCCTCTCCTCCCCTCCCCTCCGGCCTAATCCCTTCCCGTCTGCAGAAGCTCCATCTGACCCATTCCCGCGTTCTGTCTTTCATTTTGCTGTTTTAATTCGTGCCTTTGGTTCTGGAGTTTCTGCGGGCACCCTGGCACAGTTTTACAAGTGTTGTCTATGGGTTTCAGTTTTGCTGTCCAGTTGTCCTTCCGCGCGCACTGTTTCTGTGAGCAGAGATCCAGGAGCAGTGAGAAGCCATGCCGGCTCTCAGCGTCAACTTCCAAGAACCTTTTCGTATCTAAATTAAACCGCAAACTGCTTCCACTGGCCAGGGGCTGCCTTCCGTGTAGTACCACAGGTCACCTGGCAGGTTTGGGGTTTCAGTGGTCAGACTCCTGCTCTGGGTACTTTCCTCAGAGGCAGTCAGGAAGGGCCGCTAAGGAGAGGATAGTTAATAATTTTAACTATCAAAACCTCCATGTGCTTAGACAGTAGGCTTGGTGTATTTAAACGGCCCCTCTACTCCCTACGGAGTACTGTCCTTCAGTGCCTTTTCTTCTTTTTTCCTTCTCTCCTGGTCTTCACCTAAAGAGATGCTTCTGCTAAGTAGAATGAGAGTGGGCAGCAGGTGCACGGAGAGGGGTGCCGTGTCCACCGTCGCCAGGGACCGCCGCACAGCAAAGCCACTCAGAAGTGCAGGTCAGGGCCGCCTTGGTTGTCTGGCAGTGCCAGGAGAGGACAGGAGAAGATGGAGGCATGGGAGGAGGACCTGGGCGCTGCTGCCTCCAGGAGGTGGTGCGGCACCCCGAGAAACGAAACTCCAGTGGGCACTTGCTCGCTTTCCCCTGGGGAGCTGCAGGCCCGGCCGACAGTGGTGCCTGCTCCTGTGCACCACAGGCAAGCTGGCGCTGGGGAGACCCAAGGGTCTTCTGGGGCAGCTGTGGGGCAGGCAGAACGCACAGAATCCTGAACCCAGCCTGGAAAGAGAAAGAGGTCCTGACACCGCCTCACCACAGAGGGACGCAGAGGACAGGACACTGTGTGAGGCCAGATATGGGTGGAAATGGTGTTTTGTGATCTTGCAGGCAGACCAAGTAAAAGAGAGAATAGAAGATGCAATAGTGGCCGGGGTGGGCAGACAAGGGCCACAGGAGCAGATCAGTGGGACCGGGAGGCGGGAGGACTCCCACGGGTTCTCGGGAGGAGCAAGCTCTACTTGGGCTGTGGCGGCGGCTGCTTGAAGGCACCTTGGGAAGCGACTTTCCCAAGGCCAAGGGACAAGCCGGCCTTGCAGGGAGGCCACTCTCTCTTGAGAACCAGCATTCACAGCTTCTGACTTGCAGCTGTCTCTCAGGCCTGCTGCTCCACCCTGGCTGAGTTCACCAGACCCAAGCCTGAGCTCACTCCCTCAGGCGAGCATTTGCCTCCACCCTGGGCTCTCCGGGCTCCGTGCCCACTCCCTTCGTGCCTCAAGGCCGCCACAACAGCAAGGCATCAGGATTCGCTGAGAAGGCAAAACTTTGCAAACACAGATGAGAGGGTCACAGTACAGCTGCATATGATGGGGTCCCCACCGGGGTGGGTGAACTAAGGGTCAGCCCGTGACACCCAGCTGAACTGCTCAGCATGGTGCTGGGTGTGGGGGCCGCCTGAGGACTGCTGCCAGCAGCACAAAAGCAGAACGGGAGAGGCAGGTGGTGCGCTCTTGGTCCCCTAGGAGAAGCTTGCCACGGTGGATTTCCTGATACGGATTCAGCTGTTACTGTCACAGGAGCTCCAGTGCTTGCTGTCGCTGAGGATGCTGTGGTTCTTTTGGGTGGCACATGCTGGTCGTTACCTTGAGCATGGCTTCCTGGCTCCAGGGCAGATCCTTCAGCTGCTGGCACAGACCCTTCATCATGCTGGCACAGACTTCCTAGCTTCCACCACTGACCTCTGGGCCTTCCCAGAGCAGGTCTGTGAATCAGGCCCCCATGGGACATGGCTATGTGCTGCAGACCTCCAGCTGGACTGGTACGGGACGCGGCTGTGGGATCCAGGCCCTTGGCTGGCTTCCTTGGGTCTTTAGTGGGGGAAGGATCTCCTATACTTTACTGCATTTGGCTCTTTGGATGAAGACTATAAAATAATCCTATAAATATTTATGTATTAAATCTGTTCCTTGTAAACCCTTGACTACACTGCTTGCGGAGTACACATGGCACAATTTCTTTTTTTAAAAGTCTATGTATGTATGTATGTTATGGCCAGCTCAGCCTGTCCTGGGGGGGTGGGGCTGGTGCAGCATGTGGTGCCAGGGATTGAACCACTGTCCCTGTGGTTGCCTAAGCTTGCCTAAGCAGGCACTTTAGACCGCTGAGCTATCTCGCTGGCCCACATGTGGCACAATTTCTGATGACAGGCACTTTAGAGTTCACTATGCCCATGTCAGGGAGTGGGTTGCTGTCCACCGTGTGCACCAGGAGTCCCGTATGGCTGGATATCAGTGGAGATGTGTGGTCTGGGTCCCCTACTGGGACAGAGTGGGTTACTCTGTTGAAGACACTGAGGCCCGCGGGGCAGCCGACCTGCCTGCAGGTGGTTGGGACAGATTGAGTTCACATCCGAGGCAGAATCTGCTTTTGCTTTTCGTGCCATTGTTCCAGTGCCGTGTGGATGCTGCTCAGATCGAAGGACACCACGGGCCTCAGCTCCCCAGAAGGACAGAGATAAGTGAGGCCCACAGCCACCGCCCAAGGCCACGGTCAAGTCCTTGGAGCTGCGGCACAGCCAGGGAAGACCTTGATAGCTTGGAGCTTGATTTCCTCACAGCAAGTCGGTTTGCACCCTCGCAAACACTTTTATCATGAGGCAGCCGCCTGCGCCCCAAAGCTCCATGTCCAAGCCTAACACAGCTATAAGAGGAGTACTGGACCTCGAGTGGGCCTTGTGGAAGCGCAGAACCTTCAGCCCAGATGGGGTGCGCTGTCAGGCAGCTCTGCCAGGCAATCCATGCTCTTTCTGAGATGAGCTTGGGAGCTTAGGGTCCTGTGACAGTTCTTCTTCAGGGAATCACTGCTCCCCTCCCCAGTGGCAGGCATGTCCAGCACCATCACTGTGAGCTCCCTGGTGCTCTGGAGGCTCCAAGAGTCAGCAGGGCTCTGTGGATGGGACCTCTGTCACTGCGGCCCTGAGCCCCACTGCTGTGAGCGGCACTGGCACGGATCTCCAGCGTGCGTGGGGTGGGGGGCACAGCCACGGGCTTCCAGCCTGGCTTTATGCAAACCCCAGCCACCCCCACATTTAGCGAGTGCAAGCACTGAGCATGCGGCTGCTCCTCGCCTTGAAGGTGAAGCCAGCAGTCCCCAACCATGCCGACGTGCAGGCCGCATTTCTGGAGTAGCCTCAGCTCCCTGGGCTCTGAGGCTGCGGTAACAGCAGAGAAAGCATGGGTCTCGCGGCAGCCATGCTGTTGACTAACAGGAGACTGATGGGAGACTGACAGGAATAGGGTGCATCCGAGCTTCTGTAGGCAATGCGTGCATCTCGCGACCACAGGGCAAAGAGACATAAATTAGACAGCTTCAATAGCTCCAGTTCTGTTGCATAAGACAGCCAAAATTTAAGAAGTTAAAGACCAAACAAAAGATAGCACATAAGAACCAGGGAGATAGCTCTTCGCAAATGGGACCAAGGTCCGCAGCTATGTGGAGAAAAGGCTGCAAAGGAGCTCAGACGTGTTTTGTGGGTGACTGATGCATGGGGGAAGCTGTCACCTTGATGAGATGTGAGCAGAGAGAACGGTCCTTACAAAGGCTTCGTCTCAGTCGGGGCAAAAGAAGGATACATTGAGCCCGAGATGCACGGTCCAGCATGGATGGGAACAGGGCGAGGGTGACCGGGCCACCTGCAGCCTCAGAGAAGATGGCCTGGACCCCGTCCTCCCTGGCCTGGAGTTCACAGTCTGTGTCCTTCAGGTGGAAGGAAGGGCGCAGGAAAGTCTTTGCTGTTGCCGTTTATGAGGCAGAGGGGCTGCTGTCCCCTGCTGGTGACAGGAAGGGACAGAGAAAGAGCTGACGTTCAGGGTGTCCTGGAGTGTGTGCATATGTGCATGTATGTGTAAATGCACATGTGTATGCACACACATGCATGTGGGCATGTGGGCATGGATGCATGAGGCTAGCAATAAACCCAAGGCTTTACCTGTCCTTAGCCACTGAGCAACATCTCCCGCCCAGGTTGGTTCTGTTTTTCACTTTCAAAGAAGAAGGATGTGCTCGGGTGCGCTAGCACAGTGCTTAGCACAGGACTCAGACCACTCCAGGCTGCAGGTGAAGAAGAACAGCAAATTCTCAGGAGAGGAGAGTCCCAAGTTACTGCCCTGACTGGAGAGGAACAAGAGGGAGAAGCCGAGAGCCCTGTGTATGCCATCTAAGGAAGGCAGAGTGACTTGGCAGGGGCCAGGTGCTTGTGAGTGTGTGCACACGTGTGTGTGTGTGTGTGTGAGCACAAGTGTGTAACTAGTGTGAGTGCGTGAGTGTCTTGGAGCAGGTGCTTATGGAGAGGTGAGGTTTGCGCAGACGCACCACTATGAGTTTCTTCGGCAGGTGTTGGTGGGGACAACGCCAGCCCGTCCCACAGCTGTGGCCCCAGAATTGCTCCCCAGCAAGATGCTGGTGTGGCCAACACTTCTGAGTGCCATGCAGGGGCCGGAGCATAGCTCCTGTCCCAGTTCGGACTTGGTCACTGACCACTGACGGATGGGTTGCACTGGCACTGGTGTCAGAGAGGAAGGGCAGGCGGTCTGCGACCCTAGACGGGTGGGCTCAGCTCACTGTGGTGGCCGCTGGCTCTTTGAACAATGCCTATGGCTGTGAAACATAGTAATTTTCCCTACCTCCAAGGGGGAACTCCCCCTCCCGCCCCCGTGGCCCCAGAATGAGTTAGGATGTTACAGCAGGAGTACCACGGGAGGAACCGCACTGCACAAGTTCAACATGTTCATCCGGGACCTGCGCAGGATGGGAGTGGGCTGCCCTGAGCTGTCTTCCGGTGGGTCACCCCCATCTCCAACTAGTGACAAAGAGAGTCAGCCAGTTATGGATTTACAATAGGGAGACCCTCTCCCTTGCTCAAATACACGGCACACATCTTTGGGCAGGATATTTATGCAGATGTATAGGTGGAAAAATGGTAAACCTGAAAGATTTAATAGGAAAGTTCCATTTTAGATACCTACTTCCTGGAAAAGAAATTTCCTTACCTTTCATTTGAGGAAGAACTTGCTGATTTATAAGCTAATTCCACTTATTCTCCTGCTTATTAAAGATCTGTGTATGGCTGTCCTAGGTGCCAGTGGCGCCTATTTCCTAGGAGCTACAGCACAATAACATAATAAGGTTTACATTGTAATACATTAGTAGATTAATAATGAACACAGACTCAATCATGTTCTATAAGTTTTGGGTTATTGACAGACATGAATTATATAAACTATAGTATTTAACTGAAAAACACAGTAGAATTAATTTATAAATTTACACACTAATGGAGGGGTCTTTCCAGGGCCCAGTCACCTGTTTTTGTAAATCAGGTTTTATTGGTATACCACATGTGCACATGTTCACATATTATCTGTGTATTTCCATGCTGCTCTAGTGTACCTATTTGCCACGAATACTCCTGGGCCAGAAGAACCTGCACTGTTCCCAGTGTGGGCTTTTGGGAAGCCTGCTTGCTGCACCCTGCATTAAGGCAAAGGTCATGTGAGGCAATGCAATTTCTGCACTGCCCGATCAGCACCTCTTCCAAAGCTCCAACACTGCGGGAAGCAAACTCATGTTTTTGTGTGTTTCAAGCATGCGCAGGCGTGTAAGCACATGCACCGTGTGTGTCTGCGGTGCCACCTTCACCATGCTACAGGAGCACATCAGGGAACACCCTCCTCTACTGCACTCGCTTCCTGGGGGAGCGGGGCTGAGCCATCGCAGTCACCTGTCTCCCTTTCTTCCTCTGCCCTGGGCTGTCCCCATGTCACACTGTGCACCCTGCAAAGAAACGATCCCACCCCTGTCAGAGGCGGGAGGGTACATGGTGGACAGGGACCATGGCAAGGCAGAGAAAGCCTCAGCATCCTCCTCAGAGGACGCAGAGCTGGGCTGTTGGATTGGCGACAGGAGAGGGCTTGGCCAGCTCTGACCCTGTATTTGGAGGGAACGGGGAAGGACCGATAGCTCTTCCATGACCTTCCGCTCTGTCACTATGTGTAATTCGCGTCTGAACTTTCCCGTTGGAAACGGCTTGAACTTCTGACCTCCCTGTCGTTTGGGTTTACTGCCCTTCTCTTTCATTTTGTCATGCCTCTTCCCTCGTGATCACAAGATTTCCTTTGAATTCCCCATATTAGCTGCAGTACCCATAATTTTGGCCATACCACACCGAAGCGCCAGTGTGTGATTAGGGATGGGGTGGGGGCAGCACTTCTGAGATTGCAGAGCCGCGGTGCGCGCTTCGCCTGACGCTGCACATTCTCAGACCCCACTTGAAGCCCTCTAATTCCCGTCTGTAAATCTAGCACAGCCTCTGAGAGTGACCTCCGTAAGTAGCAGGGATTTAGAAAAGCCGGGCCCATAATGTCACTCCGGGTGAGTCCAGCTGCTTGCTCTCTGCTGTTCGCAGGACATCAGATACAGAGCTGTTCTCGTGAGTCCGGCTCCCTTCCTTCCCCAGGAAGTGGCCTTGCACTGTAGGCCCGCCACCATCCTCCACCCACCGGACAGCGCAGACACAGGTGTGACCTGTGTGTTCAGCCCCCATCTCTTTGCCCCCATGCAACTGTGACCAGGGACACCCACTCCTGCCTGGAGGGACTGCACTGTGGGGAAGCCAGGCATCCTCAGCAGGGCCCAGGACGGCCCTCCTGCTGACTGCACAGTGAGGGGTGAGGCTGGCTTACGTAGGGGTGTGAGTCATGGCTTCAAATCCAGCGCTTAGGCTAGGGGAGGTCAGGGACCGGAATTCTTCCCCTTTCTTTCTGTATGTCTGAGAATAGCCATAGGAAACTAAAGCCAAGGAACCGAAACGAAAAGCCAACCAGCCAAGAAATGAACGAACAACAGGACGAAGCAAAACAGCCCCAGATCTCCAGGGTGACTAGTTGAAGTAAGCTCCTGACTCCAAGCAGGCCCACAGGTGTGGGGAGGTGACTTTAATTGGTCAGTTTGTCCTTCTGGACTCTAAATCTCTTCACTCTCCAGGTGCATCTGACATCAGCATTCACCCCACTCCAGGTAGCACTGAGGCCCTGGCTGCAGCCCAGCGCCAGCACCTGTGGGCAGCGTCAGTGCCGCCCTCTGCCCACTCCCCGTCCTCCCACCAGGCCTGGGTCACTATCTCTCTCCCTTGCAGACTATTTCTTGTCCTGCTCTCACCTTCTCTCTATTATAAAAGCAAACAAAACACCACTAGCACTGAACATCTGTAGGTACCTAGAAGCCCACAGCAAGCCAACAGTGCTCCCGGGACCACCTCAGACCTCGCTCTCTCTTTCCCCGTGCCTCTTTCTCACGTCCTGCTCTTCCTGAATCCCACAGTCTGCTCCCTTCTCAGCTGTTGTCCTGGTCCTGATTTACCAAGACCCCAGACCTCAGGCCCACCCTCATAGGTAAGCCCTTGGCTCGCTCTGCCCTACAGAGGATTTCTCTTCGTTCCTCTCTACTTTAGAAAGCATCCCCTCTCACTGAGTCCCAAGAAAATATGCTTCTGTGGTCTTTTTCTTGCTTCTCTCTCAGGCCATTTCTTTTACGGCTTCTGCTCCTCTGCTGAGCCACAGAAGCATCATCCCCCAGGGCAGCCCATGGGTTCTGTCCTGACGGCTGTCCCTAAGTCATCTTTTTCTTCTGCTTTTTTGTAGTAACTTTATAACTTTCTAAGGTGACTTGCTGGTTTTATTCTCATGATACCAAAGAGATACCAAGAGGGAGTTTTACAGCATGAATCGCTCGGAGGACTTTCGCAGGCCGCTGTATTCATTAACCTTTCCTTCACTGCTGGAACCCAAGTCCTGGCCTCCAGAGTGTAGGAGGGGAGGTCAATGGAGCTCGCAGGTGCAGAGGGTTTGGTTCAGGCTCAGCTAAGGCAGGAGAGCCATGAGAGAGTGGTGGGGCAGAGCCGCTTCGCTTGTGGCCTCCGGGAGGCAAAGCAGGGACCCAGGGCTGGGGACAGGGGGCAGGAGGCCGGCCGAGTTCTTTAGCTGGAGCTTCGGCCCCAGTCCCACACTCTCGGAGCAGGCTCTACTGGTCCCCCAGGTATTTCTGAATCCAGTGAAGCTGACACATCAGCGTTAAAGGGCACAGCAACTGTCCAAACTCAGCGATCGTTATCGTCTCTGACAGCCCGTGCCATTACTTATGCTATGGAAACCCCGAGTCACATGCTCTAGGGGGGCTCTCACTCCTGAGCTGTGGCCCCAGGAGCCCCCTGGAGCGAGCCCCGCACCACAGCCATTTTCCCGGCTTACAGGACATCTCAAACTCGACCTGTCTTTACCTGAACGCAGCAAGTTCTCGCCCAGATCCCCCTAAGCTTCTCCTCCATGCCTTCCTTTCCTACCTCGTCATCTGCTGACTTGCTGCAGCCTGCAAAGCTCTGTGGCCCTCCAGACCCTCGGTCCTGCATGCTGGACGGAGAACATTTGGAGAGTGACTGCGCTTGTCCCCACTGTGTGAGGACTTGTGTGTTTACAGGCATGCCCCAAACAGCACACACAGTGACTACTGAGCTGGCTCCTGCATGACGCCCATATACACGCTATCTAGAGGCACACGCAGGCACAGGCGCAGGACCCCAAAGGTCACGTGTGCAGGGCGCCGCTTCACCTGGAGGACCCGCGCAGCCAGGCTTGCACCTGGGAGCCCTGAAACATATGCCACAGGTTTCTAGGGACAGGTGCACCTTGGTTCTGCCTGCCTCCGTAGTGTTAGCCTAGCAGTGGGTATGCGTAGGCTCGGATCTCGCTCGGCTCCCCGCTTTCACCCACTTTGCCGGCAGAGAGCATGCTCCGTAGAGCACGACCACCCTGGCCCCGACCTCCCCGGCCCGCTCCGCCTGGGGAGTAGGATCGGCTCGCAGCGCGGTCATCGCCCTTTCAGGATGCACCTGCGGTTCCTTGAGAGCCTGATTTTGGGGTTGATCCTGAGCCAGACCCTGCGTCAGCTCTAAGGCTGCAAGCGGGGGAGATGGCTCTGCACTAGGAGAAGAACAGCCGAGAGGTGCGGGTGGGGGCCCCGCGATGGGAAGGAAAATAGCAGCGCTGTTGCGGAAGTCATTGTGGGGCTCCTCAGCACACACACAGATGCTCCCGACGTTTGACTCTCAATACCCTCCCCCCATCTCCCTTAAGGTCGTCCCAGTGCAGTGATCATCAGTGATTCGTGCACACTCATGCTTGCAGCACCAGAGGCCGTCGTACCTTAACCTTGGCAGTGGCCTTCCAAAGAGGCTGGGAAGTGTGCCCACTAGCCCAGGGCAGGATAAAGCAATGGGGAGTTTAGACAGAGTGGAATACCACTGTGCCACGAAGAGGGACACATTTGAATTACTAGCTGGAAAATGGCTAGATCTTGAGGCCATGACGCTAAATGTAAATAATCAGAAACAGGAGGTAAAATGTTTCCTGGTTCCTTTAATATAAGAAACCCACAGTGTTATAGGTAAGGGGCAGATAAGAAAGGACAGTAGGCAATGAGGAGGTGGACTCCATGGGAACGGGAGGGGTGGCGGTGTGCGGAGGGGGTGGGGAGGCAGTGGGCGAGAGGAGGCCAGCGTGCGCTGCCCTCATGCGTAGGGATGCGACCGCGAAGACGAAGACGAAACGGAAACGACGTCCTGCTCCGAGAAGGCCAGTCCGCTTCTGCAGGGCGCAGTCAGCCCTCGTTCCCTGCACCCGTGGGTGCTGTTCTTCGGGTCGCTCTGCTCTCCTGCCCACCGGTGTGAGCGTGCTCGGCTAGGCCATGCCCTGGCCCAGGCCACCCCCCACCAGGGCTGGGCTCGGGTGTCTCCGCCACGCAGCCTGGGGGTCGGGAGCCCAGCACCGAGCCTCGCGTCCCACCCACTCTCGCTGGGCTGCAGGCCGGGAACGGTATCCGTGCCCCTGCGTTCGTGTGTCCGCAGCCCTGTCTCCTGGCTCAGCGTTTACACCAAGACGGGGACCTACGACACGGACATCGCCAAAGGCAACCTGGGGAGCAGTCTTATGAGGCCCCGGGGCCCCGGGGTGCCCCTCGGCCTCTATTTCCCACAGCAGCGGTTCAGGCGGTTGTAGGAGTGGGCAGACACCGGATGGGGCAGGCGTGGGAGAGGATGGCTTTTCCATGTGGAAATGACCCCAGGAAGAAATCATGAACATTGTCCAGGCTTTGGCGAGGTAAGTTCAGCACCCAGCCTCTCACACGGTCTGGGGACGCCGTGGTGCAGCCTCTCCGAGGGCCCGGGGAAGCAGGAGGTTCCAGTACGTGGGCTTGAACGTTCCTGTGTGAGCACACAGTGAAGCCACCAGCGTCACAGCGGCAGTAACAGCAATCCAGTTAAAGGGATTCCCAAGGTCCCCAGTCCCATCAGAGACCGGACGGGACCTTCGTGAGGGCTTCCCACCTGGTCACCATACCAGACACAGCAACCCAGGGGAGAGGGAAGACCTGGAGGGCACTTTTTTTTTTTTTGGTGGTACTGGGGATTGAACTCAGGACCTTGCACTTGCCAGGCAGGTGCTTGTTCTACTGAGCTATCTCCTCAGCCTGGAAGGCACTGTTTTTAAAGGAGTCCCTGACAGGCAAAAACGTTAGAAGCACTGGCGTGAAGACTAACCATGCTCCCTCCGGGAAGGCTCCTGATCAGGAATTAGCTGGCCTTACCTTCTGGGACCAAAACGCAGACGTGGCTGAGGTCCACACTGGTGATCTAAGGAACAGTGAGCAGCCAGTATGGCCCAGAGAGCGCGGTGGCCTCCTCCCGCGCCGCCCCTGGTTTCTGAACCCTGTAGCAGGATCCCACGCACACCCGCCTGACCTCCGCCTCGCTGACGGAGGCCTGCCTTGTGGCCTTCTCACACTGGGACCCGCGCTTCCCAAGTGCAGCTCCAGAAGGAAGGCACTGCTGCCTCCAGCCCGTGCGGCTGCTGCGAGCCCCGCATCTCCTCTCGCCTGGCCTGAGAGTTCGTCCAGGGCCAGCGTGCCTGACAGCGTAGGACCCGGGCTCGCTCCATGGTGCCGGACAGCCTCTGTTTTCAAACTCTTTTCCTAGGAAGGAGAAGCTAGAAGAGAAATAGGCTGTGACTGCCGCTCCTCGAGCCTCCGACCCCTCAGTGGGAGAGCAGCCAGGGCGGTGCCGGGAGCTGGGCTGGCTGCACGGACCGTGGGGAGTGACCTCGGACCCCTCTGGACCCCGCGGGCTGCGCCCCTCCTCGGCCGAGTTCCTTCTGCAATTCGAAGAATGCGGAGCCTGGGCTGGTGACAGAACACGGGGACAGGCAAGTGCAGCGAATTTCCAAATTATCCTTGTCAGACTGAAGGCGATGGTTTCCAAATGTAAACATACTTCTGCAGCACTGCGTCCAGAGCGTCTTGACGCACAGTGTAAATATCCCCAGGGGAATATTTGCAAACTTTGCAAACACACAATGTTTAGGTTTGTAGGGTCCCGAGCATCTTTCTCTGAGGGAACAGCATTGAAACGGCGCTGCTTCCACACTGGCAGTGGGCAAGATGCAGCCGGCAGACTCGAGTGTTATGGAGTGGATAAAAATTCTTGGTAGGAAACAAGAGGGACTTGTGAACAGCAAGGTGAAAATTGAGCACTGGTGGTTCAGCAGGAGCTGCCGAGTTGCGGGAGGAGACGCAGAATTTGAAAATTGCACGCACGCATACAGCAGATACCCAGAAGTCTTTAAAAATCCAGGTGTGTGTTTACTTCTATGTTTCTTAGCAGTGCTAGGGATCGAACCCAGGGCCTTGGAGGCGAGCTGCCGGCCGGCCTCGGGCCCAGCGTCCAGTTTCTTTAAGGAGCAAGTGTGGTCTGCAGCGCGGTCGTGCGTCGTGCAAACGCACAGCGGGCATCTGGGTCGTGAACCTACGCCCCGGCTGCCTTGCCGAGGGGCTGTGCTCCGCTGGGGGCGCTGCAGGGGCCTTCCCCCTGAGGGAGGTTCACCTGCTGAGCGGGCCGCAGGCAGCGTTCAATCAGGGCCTGGAAAGATAGCGGTGTCAACGCCCCCGCAGGGCAGGGCGGCCTCCACTGCTGCGGAGGGCAGGCGAAGGCGCGGCGGCAGCGGCGGGACCCCGCCTGTCCATACCAACACCTCCCGAGTAAGGGCCGCGGCGCTTCCATCCTTGGAAAGAAACTTTTAACTAGCGCAGAAAGTTACAGCACAGAATGATTCATGAACATTTTATTCTTCTTGTTTTTGTTGTTTTCTGAGATAGGGCCCATCCCCCGGCCTCGGCCTCGGCCCGGGTGGGGGGTTCACATGCTTGGCTCTGTGCTCCTTCCCGCCTTCCCCTCCCTCCCCCTCCCTTTCCTCTCCTCCCTCCCTTGCTCCCTCCCCTCCCTCCCTCGTTCTCCTCCTCTCTCCTTGCTTCCCCTTCCCTCCCCTTCCCTCCCTCCCTC
>PVKN010019866.1:0-16172 GCA_004027915.1 Capromys pilorides | reverse complement strand
AATTTTAGAATTTTAGAGAAATATCAGCCATGAACCAAAATTCCTAAGAGAATTTTAGTTTTGAATATTGCTCTGCTGATCATAATGTGTATTTTTCCTAGTAAACATAATTAAATACAACTATACTGTATATTTCTTCTGAAATTAACTCAGCTTGAATGAAATGTGAACTATATTTTTATATGAAATTTTTATATGCATATGTTTAGATTATTAAACTGTTGGTGGTATTTACCAACATCTCACTAATCAAGATGGCATAGACATCACTTGTTTTAACTTAGCAAGTATGAGGGGAACATAGGTGAGTGTGTCCCTTAAGGCCATCTCCTTGTAAGGTGTGGCTGGAATTCCCTGGCATAGATTTTCTGGTAGATGGCATGCCAAGGTCTTAAGTCTAAAAGTAATTATGCTCAGTGTAACTTAGTCATTCTTTGCCAGTTAAAATTGTCTTTTTCAAGAAGGATTTCAATCTACATACACACAAACTACTGCAGAACAGAGGTACAAGAAGGACAAGCTAAGCAATTTACGCAACCTCCAAACACAAAGCAAAGGTGAGAAAAATACTGCATGGGAGTAAAAGAAAAATACAACGGAAGCTTAATGGCATTGGTAATTAAGAAAATTTACTTTATTTATTGACAATACGTGAGCAAAAGAGTGATTCCTTAGTATGCATTTTTTCTCTTCTCTCCTATTGTGTTTACTGTATCCTAAAGAAAAACTGCTGTTGCATCGGAGTTGTGTGTCAGATTACATCTTTTGTGTACAATGTCTGAATCTAGCTAAGTTATGATATTTTCAATAGTTAAAAAATGTTTCTCAAACTCTATTTGATTAGAACATGCCTTTAGGAGTGGAATGTTAACATGACTGCCACTGACATATATAAGGTTGAGTTACATATATATTACATACACTAAGAAATATATATATTAATACATGCAAATCCACTTATTGTCAGGCAGTCTTATTTTGATGACACTAGATGTCTTGGTAACAGCATCAGGACCCCCTCAAAGGTTTTGATTCAGCCCAACTAAGATGCAGAGACAGCAATGGGTTCTCACTTTCATTCATTTGCATTCCATTTCCTTTAAGTATATTGACACTGTTCAAACAATAACTGTCCTAGCACAATCTCCAGTGTGAGCTGCATCGGTGTTGGTTCCCCTCTCAGTCCTTGCAATTAGAATAAGTTATATTTATTATGCCATTAATATGGCACAATTAGTGCTCTAATTGGGTGCAGATGTGACTGACAATTATGTATACAGATTTTCGTCCTTTCAGATCTAGTTTTAACATGTTCACATATAATGTGATCCTTCTTCCAAAAGAAAAATCTGTAATCCTCTTTGTTAGGAAATTCCTATCTAAATGTTATAACACCATGAGATTCTCAATAGCACTGGGATCAAGAAGATAGATGAAGACGGGCTGGAGTTCCGGGTTGGTGTCTTCGCGTGGAGGCCACCAAATGCGCCTCCCTTTTTGTGTTCACACCCTTGAACTGTTTACTGGCATTTGTCGTCCTCCTGAGCTGGTACAAAGGAACCCAGCTGTACATACTCTTTTAATCTTTTCTCCTACATAAAACCAATCCCTTCTTTCACGTTTTCTATGAACTCTTTCCAACACTTCCTTGTATTTAAAAAATAGTTCTCTAGTGATGACATGAAGTCTATTATTTTCTATTTTGGAGAGCTTTTAATGGAAACAGACGCATTACATTCTTCAGATAGAGGCTATGTGAACAACAGCATGATTATTGCAAATCATCACTTGCAGCAGTGAGAATGGAGGGATGCGGGAGAACCAGGACTGCACTCACTGTTCCATCGTTAGGGGTTAAACAAATACATAATTTTCAAAATTACGTGTATGTCTAAATTTTGCTTCAAATGTATGTGATGATGGGCTCTATGATATTCAATAATCCTTCCCAAATGCAAATTTGTTTTTCAGTCAGCTTTGTTGCTGAAAGTCTAAAGTTTCTAAATTGTATTCAAGTACCCATTTATCTTTACCACCTCACAACTCAGGCAAACCCCGTACCATCATGGTTCCATAATGGAACAGATGTTCTCTATCTTGATCAAATGAAATAATATAATATTATTTTTAGCTTTTTAAAAAATAAATAAATTTATGTATTTATTTGGTACAAGGTCTTTCTACGCAGCTCAGACTCATGATGCCCTTCCTGTGTCAGCCTCCCCAGAGCTGGGACTATAGACAGGCACCATCACACCTGGTTTCTGTGGCTGGCTCAGCACGCGACTGGCATGGCGTGTGGTACCAGGGATCTAACCTGAGTCCTTGAGCTTGCCAGTCAAGTGCTTAGATTCCCATGATATCTCCCCAGCCCAATAATTTGAAATTCTTTAAAATGTCTTTTCAGAGAATGGGAACTTTTATTTTGCTATGCTTCAAATTTTAGGAAATAAAAAGCTTTCTGTATTTTCTTGCTCCTTCCTCCTCCAAAGAATTCCAGTGTTGCCAAGCAGTACCTATGCAATATTCCTTCTCTCCTGCCACTTCAAAATATGAACTTAGGAGCTGTTGGTCCAGTTCTCCTGGGTGCATTTGTTAATCATCCTCAGCAATTTGGGGATAAGAGAGA
This sequence comes from Capromys pilorides, assembly GCA_004027915.1. Lineage (NCBI taxonomy): Eukaryota > Metazoa > Chordata > Mammalia > Rodentia > Capromyidae > Capromys > Capromys pilorides. The sequence goes on along the minus strand of PVKN010019866.1, from coordinate 13,543 downwards.
TGAGTGAGGATAAGAAGGAGGCAGAAGTAGAGTCTCTCGTGCGAACACAATGATAGTGTGTAGGAGGCTGGGACTTTCCTCTTCCTGTAAGGAATAACTCGCTGGTCTACCAGATAGTGTCTCTGAAGCTGTGTAATTACCGGGAGCATCATCACCCCTCTGCATGTGTTCAGCAAGAAGGCAGAGCCAAAGATCGTAACTGACTTGACAAAATCTCTGTTGATGAAAATGGTTGCCACACCTTTGAAGCAGATACAAAGGTACTAGAGGCCTTACCCTACTAATTCATTGTTGTTTAGAGATATTTAATACTATCAGAATAAGAGGAGGGCTGCGTAACCAACCAAGGAGGTTCACAAAAAATAAATGAACAAAACAAGGTTCGATAGTAAAAGGCAAGTAGCCTGAAAAAAATAATTGGAAACACTGAAAGGGGAGCAGGGCGTGGTGTGAGTTTATTTCCTTGCGTGAGGTGGTGTAGTCAAGAAGAGTTATCTGATGATGTCTCCTCTATGCCAGTTTCTGATACAGGAAAGTAAGGCATTCAATCAACAATCTGAAACTTTTGATTCCTACTGAAATGTTTTGATTACTGACATGCTTAAGATCTTACCATTTCTCCAGGACTAACATTATGAAAAGCTCTCAACATATTTTATGAAGCACAACCCTATTATTTCAGAAAAAAAGTTTAAAAACCATATTTACAGAATCAAGCTAATAACTTAGGGTATTTAAACTGGTCAATTTAAGGTTATATGAATGTATTAAAATTTAATTATGAAGCTATGAATATTTCCTCTGAATTTTAGTCTTAATTGTTTCAAAGAGCAAATCATTTTTTAAAAAAGAATTTTTCAAAGCAGAAAACTTATACCATTCTTTGGCTTCTCCCTTATTCTTTCTTTATTTCTTCCCCATCTCCTGCCCTTCTTCTGTTTTTTTCTATCTCTCTCTGTCTTTCTCCCTTTCTTTCTTTACTGTATTTAAAAAAAAATAAAAGTGTGATCTCCTAACTCATTACAGATTTTCAAGTACATGATGCACAGTGTTAAACAAGAAAATTTCCAACTGTGTATTCAAAGCGTGCAGGCCAAGCCTAACTTGCTGGTCTCTGATCCTGCTATATTTATGTGTTTAATTACTTTTCTTTAAAAGTAACCAAGCGCTGTTCATTCACTGTCAATTACAATTCAATTTTCAACTCTAACTGCACATTATAAAGTAAATATAGTAAGGTAAAAGAAAACACGGTGATTAGATTCCAAACAAAACAATGATATTTAAGGAAATATGAAAATCAGCAGAATGTAACTATGTAAACATGGCATGGACTTCTTAATTGTAATCTATAATGCTAACAAGATTTGAAACAATTAAATAGTCTTCAAACATAAACATGGATCCAAAGATCAAGTCATTTTTCCTTACTGTGTGTTCACCTTGTTCTCTCTGAAAACAGAAGCTTTGGTGTCACTTTTTCCGAATATGCAGAATGGCTACTGAAGTGGAAAGGAGCTCCAATCACAGTTCTAAACTGGGAAACCGTTCACGTCTTGTGGGTGAGAAAACCAGTGGCTTGGGCTTCCTGCTTGGTCTCCATCCAAAATGAACTTATCTCTCAAGCTCTTTCTGCCTCACCTCAAGCTGTCAATGGGTCCTTCCAAGCCCAGGAGGCCGAAGGCTTTCCCTCCACATCCACCCCCAACTCCCTACTCTCCAAAGTTCCAAAGAAAAGCCCAGTTTGCATCCCTGTGTATGCTTCCCTCAGGGTGAGGGGACTTCTTCCCATATACCAAAGTAAATAAAGTGAACGAATTCCAATATTTCAGAGAACTGAGCAGCAGATTAAAGGGATTCTCAGGGACACAGGCTGTTCCACCATTTTCTGTCAGAGTCATTGGTGCTGTCGGCCAATACAGTCTGGGCATGGAAGGGGACCTGCACCCGGCCAGCACCATGTTGGTTTAACTAGTGTTACGCAGGAGGGTTTTGGAAGAAAATTCATCTTAAACTTTCCTCATATTTGGCTATGTTATGCTCATGGGGACAAATTTAGTTCATATGTCTTTCTTTTTTAAAGGCATTATGCAATAATGTAATAGTACTGTCAAACTCCGTAAGCATGGATGTTATTTTTAAGATGTTCTCTTTACTCAGGTTTGGAAGAAACTAGAACATATATATACTTTTAAGAAAACAATTTCCCTGCTATCTAATAATCAAATTGCATTAACATTTAGTGCAACTGTGTTGCTGCCAGATAATGTATGAAATAGTAGAAGCAAAATATGCTAGCTTTTTTCAGGGTTCTAATCTTGATTCTGCATGTAGGACCTAACCTCTAAATCCATAATGGAAATATTACTTTCATTTTGGTTATTACTCCTTCTGAAAAAAATTATTTTAACACTGATTTTTTTTGAAATTTGTCTAACTAGAAGCTGTATTTATTGTGAACTTTTGCCCATCATAGAATAGTGCATATGTCGAAATGGGTAGAATAAGTTTTGGTTGTTTTGAGTGTATATGTTCTTAATTGTAGAAATTATCTTGTGGAGCTTGGTGGTTGGTCTTAGGGAAGTTGGTTTCACATAATCATGGGCTGGCGAAACGTGGCTCGATTCATGTCTCCTTAAAAATCACCTGTCTAATATATACTTGATTAATTGGCAGGGAATTAAACTCACGCCCTTTCTAGAAGTCCAGTGCATAACGCTCTCATCTACAGAAAGCACTCAGAGGAACTGTCGTCTGCTTTCATAGAACTGTTTTGAGTGGAAACAATCAAGCTGCCTGGCTTTGTTCTTTCAAGCACTTGAATATTATTAAATGTCAGCTGTGAGCCTTTTTCAGGTTACACAAGCAATATTCGTTTTTGCTCGTGTTGCTATGTGCGCTTACTCAGAAGAAACCAACTAAAATATTCTTAGAGTATAATAATAAATTGAAAAAGTACATTATAAAATTAATTATTTATTGGTAGAGGTCAGGCTGTCTTGGGACTAATCAGTTTTATTTATTCAGTAGACACGTAAGGGTACTTAATTAGGTACAAGGTACTGTGCAGCTTTCTAGGTGTAAAAAGTCATGGCTCATATCTCTACCACTGTAGAGCAAACAATTGTTCTCAAATCTGATAAATACTAAACTTAGCTCGTGTAATATGTTTCCTAAGAGAACATAAGGAGAGTCCTTATTTCAAGAGACTGGAGAATTTTTTTTTTCACAAAGTAAGCACCATTTGGAATTGAGCAATATCTCTCCACTTAAAAAAGTGAGTCTTCTATGGTGAGGTGCAAAGTTCTGAAATGCCATAATGAGAGGCATTCTAGTAAGTTTTAAGCATAAAGCATGCATACAATAGTTTTAGAAACCGGGATAAAGTGGTCGTAAGAGCCTGGGGTGGGGTCACATACGTTATAAGGCACTTGGACTTTATTTGGGTGGCTTAGTTATATATGAATTCATGAAGAAAACTTCTAACAAATATTTATTAACTACATATTCTGTGCCCAGTAGCAGGCCAAATGATGAAAAAAGCAAAAATATTTGTCAGAAATGTTATGTTTGGAGGTAGAAACAGTAGCTAGTCAATTAGATGTCAATATAATAATGATAATGATAATGTTAATAATAATAATATACTTATTTATAATATATGATGAGATTTGGGGTGTGATGTAAATATTACAAAGAACATTAGATACTATAAGAGGAGAGGAAACAATGCAGCAGGAGGCACTGCCATGGAAACTTCTCAGATAAGACACTGGTTGAAACAGAGAAGTTTGTTAACTGGGAGGTGACAAAGAGGCCTAGAAAGGCACTGAGAGCCAGTGTCCTGGACCCAGGGAACAGCAAGCTCAGAAACTTGACGGTGTGAAGTTCTTAGGTGACAAGACACAGCCACTGAACTTGGAATAGGACAATGCAAAAAGATAGGCCCTACCCACCCTCTCCAGAGAATCCTACTAATGATAAGAGGAGGACAATATCCTTCTTTATTAGAAAAAAAATACACAGCACAATTGAAATATTTTAAGATTATTAATACTAAGCCCCCTTTGTGCCTCTCTCCTAGAATGAAAATTCTGGGCCATGAGGATTTGGGGAACGACACTATTAAACTTATGTCTTCATTCTTAGATCTTATGGTTTTCACTGGGAACTACCGGAAGATCATCCTCTATGCAGGCACAAAGACACAGATGGCAGCGGTGCAGGGGACAGTCGCGTGTTTTGTCTTGGTGAAACCAAGCCTCCCCTGAAATTCTTGGTGAGATGATTGCAGTAGGAACTCGGACTGGATAAAGAATGACCATTTAGAGCTTCACCGATTCCTAGGGTTCACTTCCTTTGGCTGTTCCTATGAAGAAAGCCTGTTCCTCTCCCTGGCTCTTAGCGCTACTAAGCCGATGTGCTAAAAACAATGGGAAGATGTGACTGTCAGCAGGTTCCAGCTCCCAGCGTCTCTGCTTGCAAAGGGATTTAGCTGCAGCTTGGGGTGATGCCCCTGCATCTCTGAAGACAGAACAAAGACACATCCATAGATTACCCAAGGACAGATAAGGATGAGCTGAAGGAAGCATCCCCAGGCTTCATCGGCCCGCTTCCCCGAACCTGGATTTCCAACAAGGACAATTGCTTTCTCCGACCTGAGATATTCTTTGTTGCTTTGAAATTCATCGCAGAGAACAATATTTACCTTGTTAAATGCCCTGAGGTTTGCACCGCATTTGACTTTATGACTAACCTTCTCTTCTGTCACCCGACATTTGCCCATGAATTTCTGTTCATAACTAAAGCCTTAGACAAAGACTTGACAGATTCTCCCCACAGCAGCACCCTATCCTAAATAAAACAAGTGATGGTTTCCCATATGTTTTATGAAGCGGCACACAAGCTGTTTAATTACCTTATGTCTTAGTAGGAGAATTTCAAACATAAAATACAAAGAAAATGCTTCCTTCTCTAAAGTCAAGCAAGTCGCCAGATTTCCTGAGGACTCCTCGTACACTCAAAGCAGGACAGGAGAGTCCTCGCTTCTCTGTCCTGTCCCGGGCACATAAAGTAGAACCCACAGTTTAAAACTGACTCCCACTGAGTGGGCAAGGTAGCAGCCGTGGCATGTCAACTCTTGTGTGTCAGTGTTTCATGTAAATTTATACTGAGTTCAGCCAAACTTTTTCCTCTGCACTCGCTCCAAGGGCAGGCTATAAATCTAGTCTCGGCACCTTAATTCTTCTGTATAATGCCACAAGCACTTTATCAATAGGATGTAGACAAAGCTATATCTGTGTTTTATGAGTTGCTTGGGTTTATATTGTCATAAGAGAGCAACAGCGGCTGGTGATTTGAAATATTTCCCTTGGAAGCTGCAGTGAGAGAGGCTCACGTTTGCAGACTGAAAAAGGACAAAGCATGCATGCATCGGAAAGGGACCCTTTGCCCCAGGGTCCTTGATTCTTGGTACCCTTCATGTAGTCCTTCAGCTTCCAAGTGACATGGCTGTTGTTGGACCGGGGACCTGAGCCTTGAGGCAGTTAAGACCTGCACCATATCGAGGTGGCCCAGAGACTCTACAACAAGATTTTAAAGAATTTGAATTAAAGAGAAGAACAAAGTTTCTGCTCTTTTGCCTAAATAAATAACTTGTTCAAAGGAAATAATTAAGCTCAAGTGGCCAAATAGGAATTTACATACATATGTTTTTTCAATAATAGGGACAATGACGCTTAGAATCATATTGCTTATATTGCAGCCCTGAGCACACGTGGCTACTATAATTTCACACAAAGTTGGTTTGAGCTGAGATTTGCTGTGAGAAGCACGCAGTAAACACAAAACCCTCATTATCTACCTATGTTTCTATCTAGTCACCTGTGTACTTGTTTGTATCTCCCTGTTGATTAACTGCTGATCTTGTTTTATTTTCTATTTCTAATTTTTTAAGGTAGCTATTGAGAAAGTTTTCTGTGTGTTTTAAGTTAATGTTTTGTATCTCACTGTAATGAACAGCACTAATTTTCCAGGTTCATCAAGTTCATATAACATAAAAAGCAATAATGACATTCATAATAAAAGTTAGCATTCACAAGACCCTTAGGAGGGAATAAGCCCTGTATGTGATACTTTAATACTTTTGAAATGCCTGAGTCATCTCCTATATTTTTTGAATGAAGGCAGTGAGACTTGCAGAGTTCTAAATAGCTTTACAAAAGGAGAGAGAGCTAACATAAGACCATAGGCTGGATTTGGTCACATGATCTTGCTACTAACTGTTTTAAGCCCAAATAAAGTTACACTGATCCCGTGTGTTGGTTTTGCTGTACTTTATATTTGTCTTTTTGAATCTAATTTTTAGTTTGCACACAACAAGACTTCCTTTTTGCCACATAACTGGTGCACAGGGTCGTACTCACCATGGCCACTCCCTTAGATTTCCTCAAGCCATCTCTCTCTCTATGCAGCCTCTCTCAAGACTCCATCTAGCCCCACTCTGACTGCTGCCTCGGAGCTTCGCCTTTTCCAGCAATCATATAAATGTAGGCACTGCATATGCAGGCTTTAGAGTCAGGCTTGTTGTACTCAGTTAGTTTCAAGGTGAGTAGGACACCAGTGGAAAGATGTAGCAAAACCTGTTTATCGCTTCATTGGGAGGTCGTTAAGGTCATCTCTGAATTGGGGTGATTGTGAAAAAGCTACTGTTATGGTTTGTGCATAGGTGTCCCCCCAAAGCCTCATACAGTCATTTGGTGGCTTCCGGAATTCGTAACTTATTGTTGTGGGTGTGGGTGCTGCACCTCCCCAGGCAGGTGATTTGCGTTTCAATGTAAGGAAGAGTCGTTAGTTACTTGAGCTGCTGCTACCTATCCCCTTAGTGTTCTTGCTCTTAGCTGCCACCACGAACTGTTGCCCTCTGCCGTGGGCCTTTCTACCTTGGAGCCAGCTGAATATGGACTGAAACCTCCAGTAACTATGAACTAAATAAACCTTTCCTTCCCCTGTTTTGAGTGTCAGGTGTTTGTCCCACAATGAGAGAAGAGTAACTAAGACAGCTACTCTAAATATTTGTGTACAGATTTATCAGAAACATATTTTTTAATCTTAATCATGAAGAGATAGATTGTGAAAGCAACTGTCAAGAATAGGTTTACCCATAGCAAAGAAAATGTCACACTGTCCCCAAGGAGCTGTGCCATTCTCAAGTCTTATCGGCACCTTTCATGAGTTCCTTTTGCACATGTGTTCAGTGATGGATTTTTGCTAAGTTGTGAATCTTTTATACACCTTTCAAGCATCTTCGATCACATGCACAATTTGCACATATTTTGTCTCAACCTGTGACTTGTCATCTTGTTTCCGTAATAGCTTTCTTTTCCCTGAAAAAACAAGTTATTTTTGTGAATTTATTTTATTGTATATTCCCACTATGAAAAATATGGCTGTTTGAAGGGTCAGTGAGATAGCTCAGAGGACCAAATGCCTTCTGCTTAGGCAAGCACAGGGACTGGGATTTGATCCTGGGCATCCCATGCTACGCTGGCCCCTCCCCTGGATGCACTAAGCGAGCCACTAACGTGGGGCATGGTGGTGCACGCCTGTAATCTCAGTGCTGGGGAGGTTGAAATAGAGAATCACTAGGAGTCCGAGCTGCATAGTGAGACCCCTGTACCAAATACATAAAAAATAAATACATAAGTATATAATTTTTTTTAAATAACATAGTTGTTTGAAAATTGTTTGCCTAAGCCAAAGTTACAAATTTTAAGCTATATTTTTAAGAAAACGTTTCATAGTCCTAGTTTTTTCTCAGAAATGTCTTTTTAATCTGAATGATAAAGTATTCCAATACCGTTTTTGATAAACTATTCTTTGTTCACTGAACCACTATCATTTAAACACATAATTTATCATACTTATGTGGCTGTCTTTCCTCACATTCTGTTCTGTTCCACTGAACTCCATGTCCCCATTTACTAACCCTACTGTCGTAATTATTCTTGCTTTTTAGTAAATTTTTATTTCAGAGAGTGTGAGACTTCCACCTTTTTAATTTAAAAAAAATAGTTTGACAGTTCGTTGGTTTTCCGCACTCATTTTTTACATGCCTAACATAATTATCCATAAAAGTACTTTAGCATTCTAGTGGAATTACAGTGTAGCTACACAAAACTTGAGGGAGTTGGACATCTTAAAATCATTAAGTCATTCGATCCATCAGTGTCGTCTATCTACATCACTGTAAATCTCTTTTTTGTTTATTTCCCCAGTGTTTTAGTATTTTCAGGATATAGATTCCGCATAGATTTTGTCAGATTTATATAGCAATATTTCACTTTTTATTTTCTTTCATATAGTACTATTTTTAAACTGTTTCTTGTCAATACTTTAATGTATATAGGCACAGAATTGATTTTGTATCGACCTGGTTTAATGAATCAATTAGTTTGAAAAACTTGGAATTTCTTTGAGACATTCTATTTATATAATTTTGTCATCTCTAAAGAGAAAAGCGTTTACTTCACATTTTCAATTTCATACGTCAATTTTCTCTACCTGTTTTGGTTAGCTAGAACTTCTTCATTATGCTAGAGCAGAGAAACAGACACCTTATTTTACTTGAATCTGAGGGAAGAGGTAATTCTTTTATCGCTAAGTCTCATGTTAACCGTGGGGCTTTTGTAGATGAACCTTATCAGTTTACTAGAGGTTTTTTACATCCCTATTTTGATGAAAGGCTTTAACCAAGAAAGGATAATGAATTTTCAAATGTTCTTTTTGCACCTGTTGATATGATCATGTAGTTTTCTTCTTTAATCCATTCATATGAAGAACTATTGATTGATTTTTAAACATTGCTCGCCTCAAATTTCTTGCTAATAATCTTTTGAGAATTTTCATATTGAAAATCCTCATGGAAGATATTGCTTTGAGCCGGGCATGGTGGCACGGACCTGTATATCCAGAACTTAGGAGGCTGAAGCAGGAGGATCAGTGTGAGTTCGAGATCAGCCCAGGCTGAAAAGTGAGCTCAAGACCTGCTTGAACCACAAAACCAGACCCTGCATCAAAAAGACAAAAAAAAAAAAATTTTCTCTGTTTCACTTTTCTTCTAATATCTTTGGTTTTGCATCAAGGTGTAGCCAAAAATATTTAGAAATGTTTTTATATTTCTATTTTCAGAAATAAGTTTGCATTTGGTATTGTGTCCTCCTTCAGTGATTGTTAAAACTTTTCATGCTCACTCGGTTATAACAGCTTGTTTAGAGCATTTCCATATATTGTATTTGATATGACTGTATACAGGCTTATAATTTTGGTTGTCCTGTGTTTTGCCCTCTAATTTTTCTCTTCCTGTTTCTCTTCTGGTCTGTAGATTATTTGAATAGCTTAACATCTGTTCAATTTGACATACTGGTGTTTCACTATATCTTTATTTAAGGGCTGGTTAAAATTTTAAAATAAGTATAACTAAAATATTAATTCATTTATATTTAATATTTTATAGTTTTAAGTAAAATGTAGAGCTGTTACAAACATGTGTCACTTAACATTTGTGCCTTTATGATAAAGTTGTGACATAGTTATACTTGCATACAACAAAAGTAGTGCTAGACAATAATTTTCCTTTAAATAAAGGAAAGGAAAACATTCATTATTTTATCCAGATATTCACTATGCCAGTGGCTTGTTCTTACCCTCCAAGTTCTGAATTTTACCGTGGTATCATTTTCTTCAATCTTTTAACATTCTACCATATTTCACTAGAACAGATTTTCTCTGGCCCTATGTTTAGCTTCTCTAAAATTAAACATTTCTTCACATCATTTTGATTCCCAAAGTCATTTCCACTGGACCTAGAGGTCTGAGTGGACAGAGTTTCTTGGACATATTTAAAAACTGATTTCACGGTTGTGGGTCTTCCTGACATCCAGTAAGAAATTCTCCATCAATATTTTTCCTTTGACCTCATGACTACTAAGGAAACAAAACCATAGAGAATGAGAAATGATGGGTTAGGAGGATGAATTTTATTTTCCCAGCAGCACTGAGGGCTCCTCATGAGGTTCTAAAGTATGACATGAAGAAAAGACCAAGTGGCCCAGCTAAGCCTGGTCCAGGTGGCTGGGCACAGAGGAGAGATAAGCAGCACACTCTGCTGCCAAGGCACCCGTAAAGAGAACCTCCCTCGTGGTCCTAAAAATAATAAAGAAAAATAGAAAATTTATTGTAGCAAAATTCTTCTTAATGCTTCAGTACTCAAACCATTGAGGGATTTGCGAAGGCTACTGCAATAGTAGGTCCCCTTCTGTCTGGACTATGTGATATAAAACCATACATTTATCTGTTAAATCCACATATAGGTACTGGATGCACACTATGAGCTAAACTTTATTCTAGGCATTGGCAATCTAAAAAGGAACCAATGTAGCGATCGTCCACATCCTCTTGTAGCCTATAAACAAGGGTCAACTACGGAAAGGGATTTAGTACTCTCCTGTTGGGTGTGTAAGGAAGACAGTCTAGGAGAAAACTTCTTTGTAAGGGAAGGAGAACAAAAGGAAATATCCCTGATACTGTGCATTGGTGTATTTAAAAATGACTACACAATTACAACAAGTAAGCCTGGAAATAATCGGAGTAAAACCTATTGACAAGGCAAAGAGGTGTCCAAAAGGCATGGAGGACACGACCTGCTAGACCCGGAAGCAAATGATGTCTGCCTAGTCGTGAGCATGTACACACCGAAGATTGATTTAACTAATATGTTGCCATAGGAATAAGAGGAAGATGGAAAGACTGATGAGCCTTGGCAGATATTATCTAAACCCTCGTCTATCAAGGCAAATAAAATAAACCAATGCAAAATCTAACAGCAGGGCCAGCCAGAGAGCTCAGGGGACTAAAGCACCTGTTTAGGCATGCTGGGTTTGATCCCCAACATGCAGTTCTAGCCCCAACCCTGGGACGTGCTGAGAGAGCGACTGAGACTGGGCGGGGTGGCATGCACCTTTGATCCCAGCCCTTGGGAGGCTGAGAACAGAAGGCTGCTATGAGTCCAAGCTGCAGTGAGATCCTGTAGACACCGTACTAATTATATTTTTTAAAAAAATCAAAACTTACAAAATAATAAATTTATTCTTTAAAACATGGAGATAAATTCCACAATTAAATATTTAACATGTTGCAATGTATTTCGTGTGCTAGGAATATGTTGAAACAGTAAGAAGGCAAAAAATATTACATACATTTATTTATTTATTTATTTATTTATTTACTTATTGCAATTGAACTCAGGACCTTGCACTTGCCAGACAGGCACTTGTGGCCCTGAGCTATCTCTCTGGCCCCTAAAAAATATTACTTTTAATATTGAGCATTTGCAAACAAATAGATTTTTAAGGATTAAACTTATTCTCTTGATTAAAACATGTAATCTTCCTTTGACTTCCTCCACACTTTTTTTTTTTTTATAGTGGCAATTCCGTAAAAGGAAAAGAAAGATGTCCAGCAAAACTCAGGAACTTCACAAAATATTCCTAGTGGTATTCACACGCTCCTGTATGCATAGCTCCTTATCAACTCAGTCATCTACAATAAAAATAGGAGCAAGGCTAAAATCACTATTATCTGTCAAGTGTTTGACAATTGTAAATGAGCATCTTAGAAGGAGTAGTGACGTGCCAAAGATCATAAATATCAGCGATGCTCTAGTTGTAGGTATGTCCTGCTACTAAAGAGGCAAATTTGACAAGTAACATGGGCCAGCAACAAGCTCTACGAGTCATCCTAGATAAATTGTGAATCTCCACATGTTTCTTAGGAAGTAGTTTTGTAACAGAGACAAAGCCCTGCTGTCCTTCAACTTTAGTGACAATACACGACAATGAATAAATGTTCAAAGCTAGAGAATAATGTGCAAGCAAACGTGAAAACTACCCTAATCTTCCTATACCTGCAAAGCATCATGGGGAATATGCTTTCCATACTCAAACACTGCTAACCCGATCCAAGGTAAAAACTGAGAAAGCTGAGTACAAGGGAAAGAATAGGCTAAATACTGATATTCAGCCATGTCATTTGCTGTAGAAGAAACGGAAAGAAAAGGGGAGCAACTTGGTTACTGCCTTAGGGTTTGGTGCTCAGACTTTTAAAAGCAGAAGTCTTAAATCCAAATCTTGTTTTTACCTTGAGCAGTTGACTTATTCCCAGCTTTCACATCAAGAAAGCGGAGGATAAAACAATAGCATTATATTTCATAGAATTATGTAAAACAATGCCTATAAAAAAGTGGTAACCAAACAACAAAATATTTTATAATGATTGTTTTGTTTTCCACATAATCAGCACTATGATGGAATCCTACTACTGTAGTCATAATACTATTCTTACCAATGATGTTGACTCATTGAACGTTTAAACTATATTCAGTGATTTTCCACAGAGATCATTAATCCTTAGGAAACTGTACATGACCATCACTCATAGGACAGAGGCAACAGACTCACAGAAGTACAACCAAATTGCTCCAAGTTTGTTAATGTGTATCGAAGGTGAAATGTGAACCCAGAAGGGTTTGATTTCAGACACCAGCACAGATATTTTATTATATCACCAAGATATAATAAATGTTCGAATGCTTTCAGGAGATCAGGATTAGTACACAAGAATATTGCATCCTAACTGATCGATGTGGTACAGAACTGCACAGAAAATTCTCTGCTGTCTTGCAGAGGAAATTTTAAATCTGTGTCCATTTGAATTAATGAGAACGGTGCAATGCCTGTCTACTTAAGAAGAAAAATCAGGGACAATACATTCAGCTGTAGGTGGGAATTACTTATCAGAGCATTAAGATAAAATTTAAGCCCTTCTCATATGAGGCTGTAGCAGTGTAATATATTACACAGGTACCTGAGGCTCCTGACAGCACTGCAATTTACATACATTATTTTAATAATCCTCATAATTTTTCTTCTGGGAAGGTAAGTAGCAATTATTTCTCAGATTTTTCAGATAGTGAAACAAAAGTAAAGGAGAAGAAATCTTTTATATGCACCTTTCCATAGATCTCAAATATTAATTTTAACTTCGGGACCATCTTTCTGTATTTGAGGATAATTATAATAAAATGTGGCTCTATTTTAAGTGGAAAACTGGTAATGCCTAACTGTAGTGGGACAATCTGAGTTATAACAAAAATTGAGAAGTGAATCAATTCGTGTAATCTTTCTCCAGCTACAGAAATTACCCAGAGATATTCTGGCACCTCTTCTGATAAAATTAATAACTACCTATGAAATAAATCATTGCTAACCATCAACTGGAACATTATTGTAACAGGAAGCACAAGCAACAGAACGACCAAGCTTCCAGTACGGTGAGACATCTCATTCCTCATCCACCCCAAAATGTAAGATGCAAATCTGGAATAGTCCTTGGAATGTTTACTTGTAGGGTAAAGGCCAGGGTAGCCTTCCTGAAATGAAAGAAAACCCTTCAAACTATAAGGGGCAAGAAGTCCACATAGAAGTAC
>PVKN010019865.1:0-16177 GCA_004027915.1 Capromys pilorides | reverse complement strand
AAATTCTGTACTATATGTACTCTTGCTTGTTATTGTTTTTCTATCTTTGTTTCTGCTATTTTTACTCTTTAAAATAAAATTTTTAAAAAAAAACAAAGGAAAAGGAATCATAGAATTGAAACATAAAAGCTCAATGTTATTTCAAGTCAAATAATAAATGGGCAAAACAGACAATTATACAAGGCACAATGAAGGAATGAATGACTTTAGGTGGAAGGAGTACAAGAAGCTACAATGCAGCACAAAGAAATAGGAGGAGAGGGCTCGGGGAGATAGCTCAGTAGAATAAGCGCATGCCAGGCAAGTGCAAGGGCCTAAGTTCAATCCCTGGTTCTGAAAAAAAAGAAAGAAAGAAAGAAAGAAAGAAGAAAGAAAGAAAGAAAGAAAGAAAGAAAGAAAGAAAGAAAGAAAGAAAGAAAGAGAAAGAGAGAGAGAAATGGGAGGAGAAAAGTGGAGAGGAGGGGAGTCAAAAGTATAGGAACCCACACTCCCATTTACCTTGCTTCTATCAATTCCCACTATTTGTTTCTTGGATAATTTTGTACATTGCCGAAGTTTATAGCATTATAATATACCTTAATAGGCATAATCTTCTATTGTTTTTTTGACCTCTAGTCCCATAGGTTTTATCACTACCCCATCTATTGCGATGTCATTATTCATCTCTTGATATCTAAATTCATCTCCTGATATGGCTTACAGTGTCTATATCAGAACATTAAGTTTAAATGACCAAGCTACAAAGATACTGGCAGGTACTGTTTTAATGTCTTCAGATACTGAATATTGCTATTGAGATCCCCAGGGCAAACATATTTTCACTTGTAAAAGATTTATTCTATGTTCCTTGAATTTTTCTTCCTAAGTTTCAGTAATTTCTCCTAAATATGCTTGTTAACTATTCTATATCAGAGTGTTTTGTTTTGTTTTTGTGGAATAAACTGGTTTGTCTGCGGTTTCATGTTTTATGAGAAAAGTTGTCTTTTATTATATTTTTGTTCAATACTTTGCTTGTATGTCTAAAATTACACAACAGGTATGCAATAAGTAATCTTTGAATGTTTATGGATCACATATTTGAATACTTTCCTTGTTTAATTTTCTCCTCTGTATTCTTCAGAAAAGCGATCATCTTGTGTTGATCATAGTTCCTCTGTCTTCAGTTTGATCCCTTTCTATGATCTCTAAAATACAGATGTCCCTCACTTATCACACAGGTAAGATTCTAGACACCCTTGCAATAAGTGAAAATCAGCAAAGTAGTAACATTACATTTACTTTAGTATATAAATATTTTAAGGCTTTATAAACCTTTCCCACACTCTTATAAATCTTCACCATACATTTAAAAACACTTTTAATGTTCTTAACCATTTTCTAAGCTCATAAACCTATGTAACTTTAACATCTATATACTGTATGGTACTGCAAGATTCCATGATATAATGAAAATCCAAAATAATTTGGATTAATAATTTTTGAAAACTTGCAAAGCAATGAGTACGCAAAAGTCAGACCATGAAATAATGAAGGACTACTGTATCTTTGTCTTTCTTATTTTGTTTCTTAATTCTTCAAGCCACTCTAGAACTCATGTCTCTGGCTGTGTTTTTACAGTTTGCATTATTCTTGTGGTTTGTAATGTTTGTTTCATCTCATTATTTTCTTTCAGTTTTCCCTAAGTTCTACTGACACTATTTATTCCTTGCCTGATGACTTACACTTTCCTCTCAGAACATTTGGAGCTCTTTTGTAGAGAAAATATGATCATTTTTTTAAAAAACTATACAGATTTATCTGAACTCTTCTTATGTCATAGGTAATTTTGTTGTAATGTATTTTTTAAATTTTAAACAGAATTTTAAAAATTTTTAAAAACATTAGAAATGATATAGAATTTCAAAGTAAGATGATAGGAAATCAACAATGGTTATTATATTGCATATTGTTATCTTCAAAGTAGTTGTTCATATTACCAGATATAAGAAAGCCCAGCTATTTCCCTTCTGGCCATTTTTCCAGAAAAACTGAAAGAACATACCACAGTGAAATATGTGCACCCATGTTTATAGCAGCACAATTTGCCACAGTTAAGTCTTGGAAACAACCCATCAACTAAGGAATGCATAAAAAAGAAGTGTATTGTTATGCAATGTATTTTTAAATTTACTTTTGTAATGAAAGCAGTAATTTATCTTCAAACAGACCCACCCATTAGTCAAGGAATAAGGGAGAAGATTGCCTAAAGCAATTCAAAATGTAATTGTGGTGGGCACAGTGGCAGCGCTGCCACCTCAGGGGCCACTTGTAAGCACTTTGTATACATTTTGTTAACAGTTGTAAGCAAACCAAACGGAAGCAGCAATCTAGCCACCTGTGTCCACTGCCCAAGAGTGTTGACCGTCATACAAACAGAATCTGCATAGCCTCTGTTCTGCATCTACAAGTCCCAGGGGCAGGCAAGCTCCCTCTTTCTTGTTCAGCTTCCTGTAGGAGCAAGAACTCACTGAGTTAACACTCCTGCACAATGTTTTCTTTTTATATCACTGTGGGAATATTTGTTACTCCCCAGGGAAATACTAAAATGGTAATGAGTATGGTGGGTGAAGAATAAACCCAGGGATAAATAGGGCAGAATTAGTTAAAACCAAGAGATGTGTAATTTAAAGAATTTTGGGGAAAGACAGAAAAGCATGACTCACGCTCAGAATTACACGGGAGGAAGAGTTCAGTGTATAAGAAATTCTAAGATGGGATGAAGAGTTTGAGTATGGCAGAGTTTCGGAATGGACTGGTGCCACTACTCAGTCAGTTAAGCTTCAGTGAACCACGTTCATCTTCGTGAACATTTCCAGAACCTATGTGGAAAAACTGAAAGCAGCACCATGATGCCAGGAGTGCCTTGGCTACTCTGCTTTTTCCCCCGAGCATCTCCTCTTGCTGTCTCTGCAGAGCTGGGAATTAGGAGCCACAGTGGATTCAGGTCAGGAGTGAAGGCGCAGAATGAGGACAATGTAGAGCTGAGAGATCCAGAGAGAGGCCAGACGTGTTGCTAGCTACCGAAAGGCAAATGTATAGGAGAAGGTACCTCACGCTTTGCCTGAAGAGCTTTAGGGCTGCTGATGACCACGTTCTTTATATAAAGTGTGTAGGTGAACACAGCCTCCTGGCTCTCTGTCCTACTACTCATCAAATAGACTTCTTTTACAGGGCTAGGCAGGGGTTTCCTCTAGAGATGCTGTCCTTGCCACCACAAGCTACAGTAGTACCCTCCAGTTCGTTTTAACAGTCACCTAAGGTTCACATAATGCTGAACCCTATGTAAACTATGTTTCCCTATATATTATGTTATAAAGTTTAATTTAAAAGTTAGAACACGATAAGAGAGTAACAACTAAAAATAGAACAATCATAGCAAGATAATGTTTCAAAAGTTACTGAAAATGTACAAAATGTTTATTTCCCGGATTTTTCTATTTAAGATTTTTTGCTGTGAGATTGACTACAGTTACTGATGCCATGGGAAGCAAAACACTGTGTAAAAGGGGACCATTATATGTCACTAGATTTCCTCAGGACACTCGTCATTCAGTGAATGGATCTGGGTACAACTATTAAAGTCTTGCAGAGCTTAAGCACTGTAGGCTAGGTCTACCGTGTGATAAAAATTTGGAGCCTCTGTTCTGTTTCCTATCTTTCTGGGTCAAGAATACAGTTCATGGCATGAATGCCTCATCAATCAAAGTTTGGAGTTGCAGCTATCTAATTTTTCTTGGAATATGAAAGGGGCTTTTTTTTTTCCTCTCAGCCATTATTCTTACTGCTTTTCTTATATTTTAAGAAAACAAAGCACCAAAATTGTTTTCATAAGGCCATGCGTTATGGTATGGCTAAGTAACTCCAAAATGCTAGCGTGGTAAAGGCGTGCTTCTAGAGCGGCACTACTGAAGTTGTGGAATCTTCAAAAGGTGGGGCCTGGTGGGAGGTGCTGGGCTAAATGGGACCTCTGGTTCTAGCTTTTCCAGACTCTCCATACTGATTTCGATAATAAGTTATGCACCTGGCATTCCCACCAACAGTGGAGAAGGGTTCCTTTTTCCCCATAGACCTGCCAACATTTGTTACTGGTTGACTTTTTGATGATAGCCATTCTTTCTAGGATAACATGGAATCTCAGTTTTGTTTTAATTAGTACTTCTCAAATGTCCAATGTTGTGAATGTTTTTTATATATTATTATATATATTAATATATTACATATTTATTTGCCATTTATATTACTTCACCTGAGAAGTGTGTACATTTCAGATACCCATTTCTAGATTGGGTCTTTGATTTTGGGAGCCTATATTTTTAAATTCTTTATATTTTCTAAATAGAAGTCCTTTGTCTGGGGAACAGTTGGCTAAATTTTTTTCCCCAATTTGTGGGTTTTTTTTTTTTTTTTAATTCCACTGGTGGTTTATTTTGATGTGCAGAAATGTTTCAAAAAGACGAGATTCCAATTGTTGATTCTATGAAGTATTTCCCACGGAGTTTTTTTGTCTACCATGTCTTCAAAATTTCTACCTATTTTGTCCTCCAGTAGATTTAGTGTTTCAGTTTTAATATTAAAATCATTGATCCATTTTGACTTTAGTTTAGTGCATGGTGATAGACATGCACTAATTTTAGCCTTTGGCATCTGGACAGCCAGTTTTTCCAGCCACATTTATTAAAGAGGTGTCTTTCTTCCAATGAACATTTGGCCCCTTTGTTGAAGATATGGTGACTGAGTATGTTTGTAGTCATAACTGCATCTTTTAATCTGTTCCACTGATCCTCAGTTTCATTTGTGTGTATGTGTATGTGTCAGTACCTTGTTAATTTTATCACAATACCTTCTTAGTACAATTTGAAGTCAGTGACTGTGATGCCTCCTGCCTTTTGCCTGATGCCCACAATTGCTTTTGCTATTCACAGCTCTTCTGGTTCCAGATTTGTGTTGACTCCTGCATTTTTGTTAGCATCTATCAATCTTATATTGCTTTTCATCACCTTGCAGCTGTTGAATTGTTATTTCCTGGTTCCTTGCTATTTTTGAGATCTTTCCTTTCATGATTGTTCTTAGGTGGAGTTCCTCACTCAAAATTCTACCATTTTATTATTTTATATTATTAACTATACTTCCAAACCATGTTTGTTTATGGATATAAAATACCTTATGAAAAGTATAAACTCTATGTACATACAGATAAAATCTATTTTGTTCACATCACCAGTAAGGAGCATGCTATAAATTATGAAATCACTTTCCTACTGTAACTTTCAGGTGGTTTCCAAGTTTCCATTGCCATAGATATTGTTGTTATTAATGTATGCATTTCTCCACCTTTTCTCTTTGCTCTGACAGCTGTTTTGTTTCCATCTCTCTCCCATCTTCAGAGTAAAGTTTTATTTTGCCTAGTAATTCTTTGAGTTCTTGTGAGACAGGCTAGAAGAAAGATAGATGAAGTTGAATTGAAGAAAAAGAGGTGTAGGCTAGGACTGGGGGTGGAGATTTCTGAAAACTGTGGAGGATAAGATGAGAAAGGGATTAAAAAATGATGGAGGTCTATGTAACCTCTTCACTGTTTTTAAAATGTAAATATGCAAATTGCAGTCAGATTATTTTGTGTACCAATACTCATCTCTTAAAATTAGAGCAGCTCCAATTTTGAAATAAAGAATCCCATCCATACACACACATCTCAGAGACTTAACATCATTAATTTTCCATTCCTGCTCCATATAATAGGATATTGTGACATAATGTAGCAATTCAGCCCCTTCTTATGGTGGATACTCTTGAGGGTCTATGCATCCAGAACTGGTCCTTCCACATTTTGCTCAAAGATGTTGAATAGAGAGATCATGGAAGCTTCTGTAAATGTTGTGTTGGCCCCTTGGAGATGGTAGACATAACGCTCACCCCAGTATTACCCAGAATGCAGTCACACATTTCCTACCTGGTGAAAGGGTTCATTCCCGAATGGTGGACATAGGGTCCAGGTAAGGCATCTGGAATTTCCTTCCCAGATATCTGAATCTAGAGCAAAGTAGAAGAGATGGAGTTGCTTCACTGCAGTGATTATACCCTGTAAAAAGCTTTCACTTGTTCCCACAACTTGACTACCCACTGTAACCTAATACATTTTTCACAGGAATTAGATATTTTCTTCATATCCATGATCTGTGTACATCCTTGATATAGTCTCTTTTTTTTTTTTTGTCTGTTAGGCAAGGTGAATCCTAACTAATAGGGAACTTAAATTATTTTGAATCATGTTTGGTTGTTATTCCATGTATCTTTGATGTTTCACCCACAGCATTACTTCTGGATAATGATTTTATAAGGTTGACACAAAAAATGTAGAGATAAATTGGTTTGCACATAAACCTTTACCCATTATTGATTATTTTATTAGATCAAATGTCCAGATAATATGTTTATTTTAAATATCATAATACTAATCATGTTTCAGTCATTTAAATATCAATAAAAGTCTTCTCACATGATAAGCATCTTATTTATTTAAAAAAAAAGAGAAAAACAACAGGGTTTTCACCATTTTAAGTAATAGCAAGCACAAAAAACCATTTCTCATCCAGCCTGGAGGTAATATTCAAGTTAGATCAATGAAACAAATCATGGTGAGGAAATTCCACAGAAATTCCTGATAGGGCCTGAACTTCCAGGTGTGGGCGCCCTCAGCTGCAGGAGGAAGGGGGTGCATCCTTGGTTCACTCTTCCACGGCTCATTTGGTTTCAGGTGCAGTCAGCTCAGAGCTGGCTTTGTTTGGAGGCCTTTCCGCTCTCATCTCCCATTTCTCCTCTGCTTACCTCCATAAGGTTCCTAAGTCTCTATAAAGGAGGCAAACATTACAGGTTTTTGCACATATCGCAGACACGACATTGTGAAGTTGTCTACAAAGTTTCGCACTCACCTGGAGACAAATTCCTTTAAAGAGGATTTGCTTGTCTTTCTGGCTAAGGAAAGGAAATATGAAATTTTGTGATATAGAGAATCATGGCTTTTACTGAGAGAAAAAAGGTTTTGGGCTTTGCAAACTGGGTATTTTTTTCTACAATGGTATATTAGCTTACAAAATTAAAAGGTCTGAAATATTTTGCAGTTTACCTCAAGTATGGCTGATGTATTCAAGTGTTTTGTTGTTGTCCAATTTGTTGAAGTACTTGAAAAACGTATGCTTTAAAAAAAAATTCATGCTTTATCAGTATATTACCATGTTAATTAAAATGCATAGTACAGTATGCCCACAGAGCTTTATAGCTTTGAGTTCTATACCTATCTATTTAACCACTCTTTGAGTTGAAAATATTTGGATAAAAATATTTCAATGGTATTGAGCATATAAAGACACCCCATATTATTATTCCCTAAACAATACAGTATATTATTTATATACAATGTTCATTGTATTATTGCTAAATGTAATATAGACATCATTTGAAGCATGCAAAAATATATGTACAGGTTATATGCAAATACAATACACCAATTTACATAAAAGATGAAAGCACCTTGAAATTTTGGCATTCTGGGGAGTTCCTGGAACAAATGTCCTGTGGATATCAAGAGATTACTGTACATTTAAATAAGCAAAAGCACAAAATTAAAGTATGAGAGAAAACATAGGACAACACAAAAGTATGAGTAAACATTTTTGATAGGGTAGCAAGTTATTTTTACATTTTACACCAAAGCCAGAAATAAATGAGTTTTTAAAAGTCTCCTTCAAAAAGACTTGGGATAGAATCATTTTGTGAATAAAAGTATAAGTAAATAATATTTATTTACTTAGGAAAAACTTCTTTACTGAGCTCTGGAATTGGTTATAAGCAAAAAGAAAAATTCCAAATACTATTGCCAAATCTTACTAAACAAAAAAAAGCTACAGAATGAAAACAGAATTGAGATGTGTTGTGTAGTATGCCAACTCCCCATGAGAAATGTAATTAGTGTGCAATACAAACATACACTAATAAAAAACTTTTAAAAATATACTGACAAATGTCACTTGTGAATATTAACTCCACAAAACCCTAGGCAAAATATTAAGAGGTAGAATTCAATGAAACACTAAAAGAATACTACCAGGTCATGATGAATAAATATCCTTCTAGATTTCAAGATAAATTTACATAAAAGATGAAAGCACCTTAAAATTTTGGCATTTTGGGGAGTTAAAGTAAATTAACATAATATAATCTGTTTGCTTCCCCAACCAAAATTTCTTCCTCATTTTTAAAAAGAAAAAACACACAAAAAAACCTTAAGTAAATACTGAGTGAGTAGTACTCAAAGATATATTGTTACTCTAAGGCTAGCACTATGTGCTTAGTGAAGAAATGGTGGAAATATTCCTTTAAAGCTAGTAATAAATATGCCTTAAATCACAGAGATTTTGCAATATAGTTCTGAGTATTTAACACCAAGAAAATAGTTAAAAATTAAAATGAGTTATTCATACTTGAAGAGAGAATGCAAAATTATCATTTTCATAGAAAATATACTTTTTATTCTTTTGTACACTTTTCAATTTCTTATACCTCCTAGGGAAAAAACTGGAAAATTGTTTGAACTATTAGGAAAATCAAGCCAACGGATGGGTAGCCTGTATAAAATGGAAAGGACAGAAATAAGTCAGTGTGGTTTGGTCTGTTCACCTCCCTACTTGCCGTAGACTATCACCGCTCTGGGATTCCCCTCTCCTGGAGTCAGCCAACTAAGGACTCAAACCTCTTCAAACTGTGAGCCAAACAAACCTTTCCTCCTCTAACTTCGGCTGCTGGGTACCTTCTCTCAGCAACAAGAAAAGTCACTAATAAAATCTCCTAAAGATTAGCTATTCTACATTTTGCCGTAAGTGCCCACTTTCCTTTAACATAAGTTTCTCCAGCCAGGTAATTTTTTAATGTTTTGGTCATAAGAACATGATGTTGTTAAAATGAACATTGTAGCCAGGCATGGTGGTGCACATCTGTAATCCCAACACTTGGGAGGCTGAGGTAGGAGCAGGATCGGTGAGAGTTCGAGACCAGCCTGGGCTATAAAAGTGAGCTCAAGGCCAGCCTGAATTGCATAGCGAGACCCTGTCTCAAAAAGACATACATACATACATACATACATACATACATACATACATACATATATACATAAAATGAGCATTGTTTGAAAAGTAATCTCACTGTGAGGGGTTCTACTTTCATTTGTTGATGGATTTAGAAATTTGGTTGTGGAAAATAAGAACATGGATTTATTTTTATATTATTTGGCTTCCACCTAAAAGTCATGCAGATGTAGAAAGTACCATTCATCAGTTACTAAAGTCCTGGGCAAACATTCTCAGCAACTGCTGTTGGTGGGAATGCCGGGTGGTACCACCATTACGAAACCCAGAAAGGAAACTTCTCAAAAAGCTACAATTTGAGGTCCCACTCAAGCCAACTATTTCTCTCCTAGGTATTTTTCCAAAAGAAGTGAAATCATTTTACCACAGTGATATAAATGTGCACCCATGTTTATAGCAGTGCAGTTTGCCATAGCTAAATCTTGGAAATAATCCAAATGTCCATCAACTGAGGAATGGATAAAAAAGATATGGTAGTTTTACACAATGGAGTATTATTCAGCTATAAAAAAGATAAATCTGAGGCTTTTGTAGAACAAATGAGTGCAGCTAGAGACTATATTGGTAAGATCCACATGTGAAAATATATTATCTTGCTAGTGTGAAAATCTGAAGGAATAATTAAAATCTAAAAAGTATAACAGATGTTATGAAAGGGAAAGAAATTGTTCAGTGGAAGAAAATTAAAGAATAAGAAAATAAGGGACAAGGAAAAGGACAAATGAAAGAAGAGAAAAAGCTATGTTTAGGTGTACATATACAGGATGGTTTGGATAACTATACTGTTGATTTCTTTTGGTCTTTTGAAAGGAGCAGTTAATGCCTAAAAAATTATTTTACTCTGATTTATTTGTTTTTCCTCTTTTGAATTTTTTATACCTTCTTTGTTATTGTTTTGTTTTATTCTTCAAATGAATCTTGCACGTTTATATCTGGTAATCTGAACAACTAATTTGAAGATGGCATCATGTAATACAGCAATCACTGTTGAATTCCTATTACTTTGTTTAGGGAAATCTTGCATTGTTTCTAATGCTATTCCTATCTATTATTATTTTGTGTTCTTTAAAAAGAGAAAAAAAATCATTCTCAGGAATTCTGATTGTACCCAAGTACAAAGTGTGATGGACACACTTCATGCTCCAATTAGCAGGCAAAGAAGCATGCTGTGTGTGTGTGTGTGTGTGTGTGCGCGTGCGCGCCTGTATGTGTAACCAGGGATTAAACTCAGGACCTTGCACTTGCCAGGCAGGCACTTGTGACCCTGAGCTATCTCCCCAGCTCGAAAAGAAGCTTGCTATGTAATGTGGCTGGGAAAGCAAAGCATTCATTCTTTAAAGTTTGAATTTCGAATTGCTAGAAAGACACTAGGAGTCTTCAAAATGATTCTTCTGACACAAGCTCTGCTGAGGTAGAATACTCTTTGTTGTGTGTTTTAGCAACCAAATGTGAATTAATTTAAACAAAACAAATTTAATAGCTTGCGCAATTAGAAAAGTTCACACACAAGCAGGCCCCAGGGCCCAGAATATTGAATGAAATGGTTTCATTAGAACTCCATCATCTCCTGGCTCTTCCTTTCCTCATGGGCTGATAAAAATCTGAGCAACGCAGAAGTTAGCAAAAAAGCTTTTAAGGATTTATCACTCAAAGATTTTGGAGAAATTCATTCACAGTAAATTATAAATGAAGTAAGATGTCTGAATTATGAAGTAGGTCTCGAGTAGACAGTAATGCATCTATATGTGGCGACATACATTGATGGGAACATAAACTGGTAACTGTGATGAGATTTACTAAAGCTAAACACACATTATGTCTACACAACAGCAATTCCAATCCCAAATGTAGTCACATTAGGTACTAACTGTTTGTGTCTAAAAGAGACACATACAATAATGGTCACCAAGTCATGCATCAAGAAAGAAATGGATCAATTATGGTATTTGCATACAAAGAAATGTTGAAAAAGACCAGGGTTACAAAAAGCAATATGGATGAATCTCATAAACATAATTTAAATTTTTTTTAGAAAGATATAAAAATAGACATTGTGTGATTTTGTGTTTTTAAAAAAGCAAAACTAGCCTATGGTAATGTGGTCGAAATATCAATCTCCCTCGGGATCTATCGGGTAGATGTATGCATGACCTTTTGAAGGGCTGGAACTCTTCAGTAACGAAGGGAGTAGAAATCTTCTGGGTATGCACATAGGTAAAACTCTGAGCTTTCCATTATATGTATGAACATTATTAAATATAAAATATACTTTAGTAAAGAGTTTTTGAAACAAAAGTCTGAAATAATAAAAGCAAAGCAAAAACTCTAATATTTGCTATGAAATTGCCTCTCTTCTTGCCCAACAGATGATATCTATAAAAGTACTTCCTAAGGTTTTTGGTTTTCTCGTGGGGGGGGGCAGTCTCACTATGCAGCTTGGACTCCTAGTGATCCTCCTGATTTCCGCCTCCCTAGTGCTGGGATTACAGGTGTGCACCACCATGGCCAGATTCCATCGCTGGCTCAGCACACCCAAGGATAGGGCCGGCACAGCATGCAGTTCAGGGATCAAATCCTGGCCCCTGTGCTTGCCTAAGCAAGTGCTTAGTCTGATGAGCTACTGCCAGCTCTTATAAAAGTACTTTCTAACCACAAGATTATTAACAATTTCTAAGAAACAATATTTAATACATCTTACTTTTGACATATTGGCTTGATATGCCTAATAAATGTTTAAAAGCTTCTATGTCTTACCTATACATTATTTTAACTTTACAATCATTTTTAAAGGTCTAATAATCAATTTTGAAACTATTTTAATGACCTTTTTTCTTCTTGTTTTTATTTTATGTGTGTATTTGTTCATTGTCCTTGAAAAAATGTGAATGGGAATCCTTGGAAGATGAGACTTAAAGTATGACTTTCTCCAGAGAGAATTTGCATGAAGCAGTTCCAAGGCCCTGGAACTGCGTGCTGCACCAGTTTCAACCAAACAAACAAGTGCCAGGTTCTTTAAATCAACTGTAGGAACCTGTACTGTAAATTTTCATGGGAACAGTCTATGGTTCCAAATTCCCTGGAAGCCTTTTCACTTTTCTCCCTTCTGATCAACTCAAAGCAACATTATCTAAGATACCTAAGGGTAGAAATAGCAATTTGGGTAGGCTTGAGGCTAAGCATGGCTCCAGCTTAATTAGAGGCCCTTGCCATTGCAGTAGCTCAGCTCCTCCAGCTCAGAGCTTACCTGTGAGAAGGGCTCCTGGTAGATTTCCCTCCTTGGAAAACTATTTCATTTCTCCACCTTTAATTCAACACAAATGAACCTCAGGGTGCCTCACAGGCATTTTTCTCAGAGCACAAACAGCTTTGGTCTCTGTCTACTTTTGTATCTTGTCCAGTGTTCCTAAAATGTTTTCTACTTTAATTTTATCAAGCTCCTTTATTTCTGACTCACCTGAAAAGCACAGTCCACAAATCATACTTGAACCTTTCAATTATTATCAACTTTAGTATTCTTATTACATGAAAAGAATTTCCCAAATTAGATCACAGTTCATGGTACACTCATAAAATATACTTCTTACTATAACAAGAGGAACTTTTCCAGTTATCACAAGATTCCAGAATAAATCCTCTATCATTCCCCTCAGGAGTCCAAAGAGATTTGTGCAGGTGAGGTCCATAAGTAAAAGAAATCACAGGCAAGACAGCAGTCAGTGTGGACCAGAACAGAGCTAAAGAGCACAGCAACCACTTGTGTCTTTATTACAGAACTCCTGTACAGGTGGTTGAATGGTACACACTGACAGTCTTACATAGTGCCATAACCAGCACAAGGGCATGGACTGTGCTACGTCATGGTTACATAACCCACTGTACACTTGTGCTAGACAAGTGGAGCCATGTCCTCAGGTGTCCTTTGATGCCCCTGAACTTTGAAGCAGCTTCAGTGGTTCCCCTCATCCTCAAACCTAGGACAAGAAGTTATTATTGCCTCCCCATTTGGAAGACAGAACTATGGATCCCACCAGACATCTTCCCTCAACCATGCTAAGATGTGACAGTTGGCTTGTGTTCCTCCAACTCTCACTACCACCCCGCCCAACCCCTTCTAGGCACAAGACTGGAGCTGAGTAAGAGGGCAGGGAGGTCGTGACTTCAAGGACCTGGAGGAGAATATTTTGCATTTTTCCTGTTCCTCCCATACAGAAAGCAGAGAAAGCATTCTGCCTTCCAGACCAAATGGCAGAGGTTCCTAGAATAACTTCTATAGAAAGCACAGGTTCTTGCAATAAGTTCCCCACTTGCATGACAATCAGCCATGGAAACTTGGAGTGGACTCAAAAAAGGGCTGGTGAGTGAATTTGAGGGAGGCTTACATGAGAATGCTGGAACCTAAATGTGAAAATTGCAGCCTACCTTTGGGACAGGGCTTCTCAAACATTAATCTGCAAATGAGTCAACTGATGATGGTGATAAAAAGCTGATTCCCATTTTGTGGGCCAGGGGCGAAGCCTGGGGTTCTGCATTTCCCACCAGGTCCTACATGCTGTGGCTGGTCCATGAAGAACACTCTGAGGAGCTCTGATGGGAGAGCAGCTGGCACAACTTTCCTTCCATAGTAAGACGAAGAGAAGCAGCAGCAGTGTGAAGTGAGACCCATCCTCAGGTTACTCGCCATTGCCCAGATATGTGAAACTGCCCTTGGAGAAAATGGATGCCACAGGAACAGCAAGGGTTGGGATGGCTGAAGATGTACCTGTCAGGATTTCCTGCCAGAGCCAAAGGAACACAACAAAAGTCCATGGAGTGGCCCATGGGGCACAAGCTGAGAGGGTCATGATGAAGTTACATTGCAAGTAGAGAGCTCACGTCAGGATAGGTTTGTGTCCAAAGAGCCTAAAACATGGTGCACAAAGCGTTAATCACCCAAACCCTGCCACATCAGAGAAGTACACAAGTGTAAGTCTTCCACCACTTTTCCTTGTGTCTTCCTTTCCCTCTAACCCTTCCTGCCTTCTAGCTAGAAAAACAGAAAAGTAAGAGTGTGTGAAACAAGAAACTCCTCTCTCTCACAGAATATCTCAAGTTTACAGACCACATGGTAAGACTGAGGGGAGGGAACTTAAACTGGCTTCGAAATGAAGTTTTCATTTTCTCCAACACTGGGGTTACAGGTGTGCGCCACCTCGCAGTGTCAGTGGTTGGCTCAGCATGCTCAGCAGCAGGCTGGCACATCATGCAGTGCTGGGGATCAAACCCTGGTCCCCACCCTTGCCTAAGAAAGTGCTTAGTCCACTGAGATATTCCGCCAACCCTATGAAGTTTTCATTTTGGATCACCCTGGAACTTTACATTGAATCTTTATCACTAAAAGGAAATGTTATCATTCAGAATTTATTGGAAATTTGTATGCTTCACTGAAGTTGGTATCCAGAGACCAGGAAAGGAGATCTAATGATCAGCATGGAAAAACTCAGAGGAGAAAAATTAGAGCCATTTGTGGTGTCCTCCATACTTCAGCCCCTTCCACAGATAGCTAGGTCTACTTCAGGGGCTCAGCCTATAACACTGCCCTGGTCAATTCACTCATGAGTCAGGGTTCAGCTATATTTCAAATAATACCTGAACACCTAGAGAGGAAACTCTTTTCTAAATTCAGCTCTAAACAAATCAAACCTTATTCAACCATCAATGTAACTCAGAGTTTTTAATAATGTAACAAGTGGCTTTTACATTCTTCATTCGTGTGCATTAAATTACCTATATCTAGTTATGGAAAACTACATAGTTCTCATCCTATAGTTAGTCAGAAGTGTCCAGATAGTCTGATACCTTCATGGGTTGGAAAAACCAGCAGTGATTTTTGATAGGAGAAAATTTCTGGGAAGAGATAAAAAATAATGTTTTGTCAAGGGAAATATTTTTGGCTAATTAACAGCTAGGTTGAGAATTACAAGTAAAAAAAAAACCATAGAGACATTTCCTCAAAATAAGTTGCAGAAGACCAATCCACTGAGAAATGGACAGATACAAGCAGACACTTCACAGAAGAAGAAATCCAAATGACTAATAAACATGTGAAACATTCAGTCCTACTAGTAACAAGGAAATACAAATTTAAAGCCACGAAGTGATGTCATTTTATACTCTTCTGATGACTAAAAATGCAAAAATAGATAATACAAAATGAGAAAACATGAAAATAAGAGAAATTTTATACAGTGCTGTTGGGAGTGTGAAATGGGACAGTCATTTAGAATTTGGCAAGATCTAAATAAAGACACATACCCTCCTACATAGCAATTTCACATTGGGCATACTACAAAATTGTTGAGAATCTTAACTTTTTGCACATGTATGCCATAAAATAATCTTGGAAACCACTTGCAATCACTTGCAAATTTTTAAAGATATGTAAATTTTAGCCATAAATTTAAATACTTAAAAAAGATGTGATTTTGAATTGTTATAAGTGCAGTCATCCCTCTAATTCTCAGGGGACTAGATCCAGGAACATCCAAGGATACCAAAATCTGAAGATGCTTGAGTCTCTTATACAAAATGGTGTAGTATTTATGTATAACTTATTCATATTCTCCTATATATTTAAATCAAATGTATGGTACATAAAATATCTAATACCATGTAAATGATATGTAAATAGTTCTCATGGTATATCACATAGGAAATAATAACAACAAAAATGTTTGTATATATTCACTATTGAAATGATTATTTTCCCAAAGATTTTTAACCCAAGTTTGGCTAAATACATAGTATGGAACCCATGGATATGGACAACTAACTATAAACCGTACTGCTATTTTAAAAGTAAAATTGTGGGGTTGGGGAGATAGCACCATGCACAAGTGCCTGCCTGGCAAGTGAAAAGTTGTGAGTTCAAATCCCGGTCCCACAAAATAAATAAATAAATAAATAAATATAAATAAGTAAATAAAAATAAAATTGTAATGTCATTCTTTGAAAGTACTCGAAAATGA
>PVKN010019864.1:0-16178 GCA_004027915.1 Capromys pilorides | reverse complement strand
GACAGTCTCGCTATGTAGTTGCTTTTTGTTGTTGTTGTTGTTGTTGTTGTTTGTTTATTTATTTATTTGTCTTTTTGAGACACAGTCTCACTATTTTTATCCTTATGTTAAAATCTTACTGTGTGTACAACTTTATATTCTGTATTTTCTTTTTTATTATGTACACCTATATGTATGAGTATGAACGTGTGTACATATACATTCAGGTACACACATTTTAAGATACAGAATCAATTTTTCCATTCCACTTTTATGGAAAGAATACTTTCACAGCATTGATTAAAAATGATAAAAGTATTTTTCATTTAAAACAACTAATATTCTATATTACTATTTTTAATCTTTATGTATACTGTTCAAGTTGAACTTTTTTCTCCTTTCGGTTTTCCCTTTGTTTTGTTTTGTTTTTTTACAGTGCTGAGGATCCAACCCAGGGCTTCATGAATGTTAGTCAAGCCTTTATCAGTTAGCTGTGCGCCCAGCCCCCATTCAAACTTGAAATAGCTTAATGACACAAGTTTACTTTTGTTTTTTGTCTTTTTGAGACAGGGTCTCACTATGCAGTTGAGGCTGGCCTTGAATTCACTTTTGTAGCCTAGGCTGGTCTCGAACTCACACTGATCCTCCTGCCCCGGCCTCTCAAGTGCTGGAATTACAGGCATGTGCCACTATGCCTGGCAGCACAAGTTTAAAAGTTATTTTTTTGTAATCTCGTAATATTTTTCCCATTTAGTTGTGGATTTTATGTGGAAGAATAAAAAAATTTTGTTTTCTTTGAATTTAAGAAAGTTATTTCCTAGACAAAAGTTTTCATTATGAATGAGTACTCTGTTATTGTGATGGTAGTATTAAGCTGTTCAAACATTTTGTGCTTGATTATGGTAGAGATTAGTGACCTATGTACATATGGGGATGTGGAAAAGAGGTATTCTCACTGAATAAGTGAAGTAGTCAAGTAATTATTTTTAATAAGATAGAACACAAACATTAAAATTGAAAGGTCATCTGAAATAGCTTGCTACCTTGAGGCAGGTCTTCAGATACCTTTTAGTTATGAACCTAAAACCAGTCAACAAGGGGTAGGTGTTTACAATTTGCAAAGAGCCCTAAACTGCTAGGGAGATTGTTTAAAGTCACACCTTTTCATCTTTAAAATCAGTTTCATAGGCGTGAGGGTATGATTCAGTGGCACACGCACTTGCCGGGCAAGCATAAGGTCCTGAGTTCAGTGCCCAGTACCAGAAAAACTAAACAAAAACAAATGAAATGAATTTTATAAATAGTAAAATAGATAAATGGTTCTCAATCTTATTTTTCATGTCCTGTGCCATCTAAGACATATAATACTTGTCAGTATCAGTAGCAATTTTCAAAGGAGAAAGAATAAGGATGCCTTTTTCTTTGATCTACCTGTTCTTGCCAAGATGAGAATCACTAGATTAGGAAATATGTTACTTTGTGTGTTTGTGTAGTACATAGTTTTATTAAATATTTGAATGTCTAGACAGGTACTGGACTAGATATTGTGGAAAAAATATAAAAATAACAGTGTTTTCTTAAGCTCAGGTTGATTGGAGAGGGAAAGCAGTACTATAATTTTTATAATATAGACAAAACAATATACACTGTGTGAAGATAAGCATCGAAGACCTTGATACTCAAGGCATATTCTGGTCTGCAGCTAGTAGTTTTAGTAATTTGTGATGGTTGCATATGCTGTGATACATGCTTTAGCCCTTTGTTATCTCTTAAAAATCACCCTTTGTTATCTCTTAAAAGACTGTGCACAGGTGTTTATCATTAGAGGAGGACTAACTTCTAGTTTTCCACTGGACATTAAAATTCTATTAAACAGCAACTTTTCCTTCTTTAAGCAAATAATGATCTTCCAAGGTATATTCAGTATATTCTTAGGAGATTTTGAAAAGCAAATATTAAATCTAATCAAGATAATTTTAGTGCTGCCTCTGAACTATCTGAGTAGATATTAATTGTGAATAACTTCACTATACTTAGAGAACTTGATTGGGACAAAGCATTTACGTTTTCTCCTTTATTTGATTAGCAGTGTTTTGTGTAGTTTGACTTAGTCCTCTTGGTTACACTACTTCCCCATGTCCTGATGAAGTACAGACACAGGGACGTGGAGAGGATATCTTGGAAGCAGTTTGGAGAAAACCATGCTTGGAGAAAAATTTCATTAATCATCTATGTGATCTGATTTTTTTATTTTTATTTTATTTTTTCCTTTTTGTGTATTTGGTACAGGGTCTCACTACGCAGCTTGGACTCATAGCAATCCTCTTGTTTTCAGCCTCCCCAGTATTGGGATTACAGGCATGCACCACTATGCCCGGACTCACTGGTCACCTGCTCAGTATGCCCCAGGGGCGGGATGAGGGATTGAACCCTGGTTCCTACATTTGCCACAAAAGCAGGCACTTAGTCTGCTGAGTTATCTGGTCAGCACTTAACTATGTAATTTTAGAAGTTTACTTAAAATTTCACCTGTAAAATGATGGACTGGATCAAATCACCTCTAAAAATATGTCCCCCAAATTACATGATGTATGAATCTTAATTCCTTGGAAGGACGTTACAGGGGAGGAGAATATTCATTTTCTGTTTCCTTCTGTATTAGTAGTTTCTTCATTGGCTTCCTTTTTCCCCTTCATTTTCTGTAAGCCGTCTAGATCTGAGTTGCTTCAAGATTTTTAATGACTCTCACATATCCTTTGTTTTGCAAACCTGATTATCTTGCTGTTTTCTGTGGATTTAGCCTATGACCTAAAGGAATCTCAGTTTCTCAGTTAATGTATCATTAACAGTATCTGGATTAGAGTTGTAGCAGTCATCTAAGTTACTAAATAACTTAACATTTCTAGCATTTAAATCATAGTAATGTTCTACTATTTCCTCTTATACTTGTTTTGTTTCCTATGGTCTGCAAAATTCTCTTTATGGTTCTGTGGCCTGCTATAATTTTGTAGTAAATGAAGTGACTGTGAGAGAAGCAAGATTCTGATGCTGACTTAAGTTTCCTGCAACGTATTTTGCATTTTTATGTTTTTTAGTGGCACTACTGTCTGCCTTTTCTTCCTGGGCAGAGATTCTATGGGCTGTTCTCATACTTCCTACCTTCATTCAGGAATCAGTGGTACCAGATTTTATCTTTTAATACCTTTTATGCCCAGTATGGGGCATAAAATTGAAGGCTCCTGCACACAGTAGGCAAGTGTTCTCCCACTGAGCCACACCTCCCACCTCTTACTGCCTTTCTTCCCTCCATTGTTCTCATTGTTCTTTTCCATATAGTTTTGTTTTTTATTTTAACTTCGGATTGAGCTCAGGACCTTGCACTTGCCAGGCAGATGCTTACACTGCTGAGCTATCTCCCCAGCCCTCCATATAGTTTCTTACATGTATTCATATAATAGTCTTATCCTTCAGAGTTGTCTCTTGATGGCTGGGGGTATGGGTCAGTGGTATGGCACCTGCTTGCCAAGTGCGAGGTCCTGAGGTTGATTTCCACTACCAAACAAACCAAAACCAAAAAAACCCCCGAAACAATCCCCTCCCCAAAACCTTGCCTCTTCAGTCCTTTTTATTCTCTACTTAAAATGTACACTATAATTCACTCAATGACATTATATTATTAAAATCAAGTACTCTAAGTGTTATACATGGCCCTGAATGAATTACCTGCTTTGCTAAGTCTTACCACTTGCTCTCCTGCCCTATATCCCAGTGTCATGATCCCTGATCCTGATCCCTCTCTCCTTATTTTTTCTCCAAGATTTAATAGGAATCTTTTGAAGGACCCTTTCCCTGGGTGGATTAGAAAGGACCTGTCCCATGGCCCTTCATCTCTAAAGTTCACATTGTAATATGAAAATGCTTAGCTGGTACCTCCCTTTAGACTTGAATTCCTTTTAGGGTCAGAATCATCTATTATTCTTTGATTTGTTTATTCCCAGCACCTACAGTGTTGTAGAGAGTAATTGTATCTATAGGTTCCCTGCTATGAAATGAAGAGAAGGAAGGTAATATTTTGATTGAGTCAGAGCCTGCAGATTCATACTTTATTTTGGTGGTGTGGAAAGCATATACTTGATGTTTTTCTGAGTAATTTATATAAATTAATTCATTGAATTCACTAAGCATCTTGATTAGTCATTATTATTATTATTTTACAGATGAGGAAACTAGGTTCAGAGAAAAATTAGATTCACTTGAGGCCATGCAGTGGCAAAGGCTGGCTTCAAATTCCTTATGTGGTGGCAGAGTCTCTCTTACTTAGCTAACCTCTGAGTGGCTGATGACTCGAAGGCTTTTGACCTGGCATGGTTGTGAGTGTTCCCCTGGGGGACCATGGAGGTATGTAAACTTACATCTACTGTTGCCTGTTACACAGAGGAAACAGTTTTGTGGTCTTTCCTCTTAGACTTAGCAAATCTTAGTGATTTGCTAGTAAGAATCACTGTACACTTTTGAAGCTGGCCACTGTGGTTCTCGCATTATTAAGTCTTGGTTCCCTTGTATTAATCAATTTTTTTCCTGTAATAAAATTAAAACATTTTCATGAGAATGCTGGCATTTGGATAGTATATAGAAGTTTCATGAGACATAGCCATGTACATGAATAACAGTCTATATCTATATTTGGTAATAGCAAGGAAGAGCTGTGTTTTGAAGGTTGGGATCATGCTGCAAAAGCTGTGTAGCAGAATTGTTTTGTATAAAGCATAGTATATTTTATTTATTTTTATATTTTAGGGCAGGGTCTACAGGGTGTTCAAGGTCTCACTACTATCCGGACTCATAGTGATCTGCCTGTTTACAGCTTCCTAAGAGCTAGAAATACAGGCTTGCGCCACCACGCCCAGTCTCAATTGCCATCTCAGAGCGCTGCAAGGGTGGGGCCGGCAAGGTAGTCCTGGGGATCGAACCCCCAGTCCCTGCACCTGCTTGTAGGCTCTTTAATCCGCTGAGCTATTTGGGTGACCCTAAGTATGGTATATTTTATTTTATTTAAAATTTAAAAAACAACTATTTATTTATTTATGGGAGTGGGGCTGGCACAGCATGTGGTACTGGGGATTGAACTATGGTCCTTGCAGTTCCCTGAGTTGGGCTAAGTAGGCGCTTTAGACCGCTGAGCTATCTAGCTGGCTCCAAGCATGGTATGTTTTAGAGGGTGAATGAGATTGATGAAAAGCCTTGTATGTTAAAGTAGAACATAGTTTGCTGAACTAGAGATTCAAAACTGAGTAACATCAGTTCAGCACTGTAAACATGTCCTAAAGAACAAACTTGAGGAATATTTGTAAAAAATAAATTAATAAAACTAGCATTAATTGGATAGAAAGTGTTTGGGAAGAACAATTATAAGTAAGTGATTTTGCTATTTCAAGTTTTGCTGGACCAAAAACTAATGAAAAGATTGCTAGTTTTGTGGGCAAGATCAGTATGGGAGATGATGTATGTGTTTGAAATGATGGTTTTTGGTAATGTATATTGTATGCATTTAATTTTTTTTGCTAATTACTTATAAAAGCATTAGTGTTGAACTGGAGCCAGTTTTGCTTCATAATGAACATTTATCAGTGTCTGGAGCCATTTTTGGGATACTGCTAAGAATCCTACAGTGCAGAAGCTTGCCCTACACAACCGTGAATTATCCCATGCAAGGTGTCAGTAGTGCCAGAAATCCTTCAGGAAATCTGATGACTGGAGGCTAGATTTTATCATGAAATTTTCATGTGGTAAGAAGATACTATATTTGAGGAAGTTATATTTTTAGTATTTTTTCTTTATTCCTTTAGGAATTTGTGTGAATAGTGGGGAAGCTATCCACTTTTCTTTTTGCAGCTGCAAGTAGCACTACAGTAAACAATTGTGTTGATGTTGTAGTGTTGTAGCTCAATAATGCTTTTTATTTTATTTTTTTGTAATACTGGTGATTGAACTCAGGACTTTGTACTTTCCAGGCATGTGCTTAATTTACTGAGCTACCTCCCTAGCCCAATAATGTTAATATTTTTATAAAGCACATTTCCTAGAATTATAGTGTATACAGTAAAATTTTGAGTGTATCAAATTTTCTTTTGGCCAAAATGTATCAGGCCGTGCTCTTGTCAGCTGTGACAAATGGCACTTTTCTTCTCCTTCCCCTTGACTGCACTAGATACTTCTACAAAAGCAGAAATACTTAAGTATCTCTTATTTTCCTCTTTCTATCTCCTTCATTCCTTTGCTTCCCTTCTGCTACCATATTTCTTTGACCTGTGTTTGTTGACTTGATCTATTTATTGCATTGATTGATTGATTGATTGAGGTATGAGGATTAAACCCAGTGCCTTGTGTATGCTGAACAACCACTCTAGCACAAAGTAGATCTGTACCTACTTTTCTCTCTGCGTTCACCCTTCCTCTGATTGGTGTGTAGGAACTCATCAATTAGGTTTATTAGTCACTTGCATGTATTTTCATTGCAATGCAGTTTTATTTTTTAAAGAATACAAAATAGTGATAGAAAAAAAATGGCATTAGAAAGGATACAAGATTTGACTGAACAGGGCTGGCAAGATAGCCCAGTGGACTAAGCACCTGCATGCCTGTAATGGGGAAGCTGAAAGCAGGAGGATCACTAGGAGTGCAAGCTGCGTATTGAGACCCTGCACCAGACACATTAAATTTTTTTTCCCACTAATCAAAGTAATAGGAATTCAACAATGGTTGTTGTGTTACGTGATGCTCTCTTCAAATTGTTTATTTAGATTACCTGATATAAACATGTAAGATTCTTTAAAAGAAAACAAACAAAGTCATAACAAGTTGTAAGAGGAAGAAAAAACAAATTTAAGCATTAACTGCTCCTTTCAAAAGACCAGCAGAGATCAGCAGTGTAGTTATCCAAACTATTCTGCATATACATCTTAATATATTTTTTCCCCTTCTTTCATTTGTCCTTTTTCTCATCCTGGTTTTTCCTTCTCATGGAACAATTTCTTTCCCTTTCTCAGTATTTTAATTACTCTTTCAGGTTCTCACACTAGCGAGATAATAAGATGTTTGCACATGTGGATCTGAGTCTAGCTGCGTCCACGTATCTACAAAAGCCTCAAGTTTTATCTTTTTTTTATAGCTGAATACTCCATTGTGTAAAAATACCATCTTTTTTATACATTCCTAAGTTGATGGGCATTAGGGTTGTTTCTAAGATTTAGCTGACAAACTGTGCCGCTACATAGTTGCACATATATCACTGTGGTATGATAATTTTATTTCTTTTAGAAAAATACCCAAGAGAGGAATACTGGATTGAATGGGATCTCCAATCTTGGCTTTTTGAAGAACCTCCATACTGATTTCCATAATGATTGTACCAGCCTGCACTCCCACCAGTTGTGATATCTTTAATCAGGGAGAAATTTTTAACGTCAGATTTGTCAGTCTTTCATACCTGGAGATTTTAAATGTATTTTTGTGCTGCTTGTTTTTTTTCTCTGTGTTCATTATTATTATTATTATTTTTAATGTATTTGGTTCTTACAGGGACTTACTGTGCAGCTTGGACTCAGAGTGATCTCTCTTTTCAGCCTCCCCAGCATGCCTGGACCCAGTGGCCAGCTCAGAGCGCCTGGGGACAGGATTGGCGTGGCATGTGCTGCCTGGGATCTAACCCCAGTCCTTGCGCTTGCCTAAGCTTGCCTGAGCAGGAGCTTTAGTCTGCTGAGCTATGTTGCCAGCCTTGTGTTCATATCTTTAATCAGTAAGGAGTTTATATGTGGAATACATGTTTTCTTTAAATGAATTGCCACATTCCCAGTACTGTATATTGAAAAACTCCTTTTTTTCCAACTGATTTGAGACATTTCTACATATATTAAAATTTTGAGTGTAGTGTATACATTTTGATTATATATCTTCTCACATATGCAATTCATATTAATACATTTATAACACAAATATATTCCTAATAATTGGTACACTTATTAAAGGTTTTCTATTCTAAATTTGAGGTCATTTTATGTTATTACCAGGCTTTAAGTTATTTTAATTTTTCAAAGAGTCTTAATATCTGGTTGTTCAGGCCTCACTATTTTTATTTGTTGGATACAGGGTCTCACTATACAGTTCAGATTTGTAATGATTGTCCTATCTTAGCCTCTGCAGCACTGGGATTATAGCTGTGCACTGCAACACCCGGTTTTGGGGCCAGGCTGGTGTGCCTGGGGTTTCAGGGCTGGCCCTGCATGAAATACCCGGGATTGAACTTGTGACCTTGTGTTTTCTAGGCAGGTGTTTAGACTGCTGAGCTATCTCCTCAGCTATCCCATTATTATTTTTAATTTAAAATTTTATTGGTCATTCTCTCACATTTATATTCCAAAAGAACTTTGTCATAAACTTGGCATGTGCCTCTCCCAGTTTCATTGAGTTTGTATTACTAGATCATTAGTTTTTTATATGCTCTCAAAACTTTTCAAAACATAAGGACAGTGATGTGTAATTCTTTCTTTTTTTTTTTTGAGACAGGTTCTTATGCAGTTCAGACTGGCCTTGAACTCACTTTTGTAGCCCAGGCTGGTCTCAAACTCACACTGATTCTCCTGCCTCAGTCTCCCAAGTGCTGGGATTACAGGTGTGTGCTACCAAGCCTGGCAGTACCAGGGATTGAACTCTGGACCCTGTGCAAGCACTTCTTCTGTTGAGCCATCTCCCCAGCCCAATTGATGAATTGATGTGAGATATATAGAATAAAGGTCTGACTTTTTAAAGTTTTGCTTGAAAAAAAATTAAATTTTATATATGTGTATATATATATATATATATATATATATATGCATACTATTTTATGAAAGAGTCTACAGGATGTTCAGGGTGTCACGACTAGATCTGACTCTTAGTGATCCGCCTGTTTATAGCCTCCCAAGTGCTGGAATTATAGGCATATGCTATCATACCCAGTCTTAGTCGCCATCTCAGCGTGTCCCCGGGCTAGGGCTGGCACAGCATGCCTGGGCATGGAAACCCTGGCCGCTGCACCTGCTTTCAGGTGCTTTAATCCATTGAGCTATTTCGACGGCCCAAGAATATTTTTTAATACTTCACAAATATAATGTGTGTTACAACTTGGTTGTGAGTAGATGGTACATTGTACAGATGGAAAAAACTCAGTCTCTGTAATACTATATAAAGAAAATTTCTTTTGACAGAGCTTTAGGTTTCTAGCCACACTAATCTAAACTTAATGGGGCAGGGTATGTGGCTCAGTGGTAAAGCTCTTGCCTTGTATGCACAAGGCTCTGGGTTTAATCCACAGCACTACCACACAGACACACACATACACACACACAAAAATTGGTTACTCCTGGATAGAACATACCTGTAGAATAGAAATCAGTCTTAGAGTTGAATTTTGGGAAATGCTTTAGTTAAAAAAAAGTGCAGAAATTACAGACTGATAAGACATGGCACCATTCTGTGGAGAAATGACCATTATCACATGTAAATTTTCATGTTGTTTTTAATCAATTTGGCCATCCTTGTGTGTGTTTGTGTGTGTGTGTGTGTGTGTGTGTGTGTGTGTACCGGAGATCGAACTTGGGAACTTGTGCTTGCCAGGCAGCATATATGCTGCTGGGTTATATCCCTGGCCTGGCCATCCTTTCTTTTTTTTTTTAGTTATGGCTGGCTCAGCCTGCCCTGGGGGTGGGGCTGGTGCAGCACGTGGTACTGGGGATTGAACCGCGGTCCCTGCAGTTGCCTGCACTTTCCTAAGCAAGCGCTTTAGACCCCTCAACCATCTCACCAGCCCCCATGGCTATCCTTCTTTCTGAACAGTGTTAGTAGTTATCTTTCCTGGGAATGTGAAATACATTTTATTTTATACTTA
Source organism: Capromys pilorides (assembly GCA_004027915.1). Taxonomy (NCBI): domain Eukaryota; kingdom Metazoa; phylum Chordata; class Mammalia; order Rodentia; family Capromyidae; genus Capromys; species Capromys pilorides. The sequence continues at coordinate 6,277 of PVKN010019864.1, read as the reverse complement.
CTGAATGAGAAAGGAATACTTGAACAAAAGTCTACAAAAGATCTCTTTCCAAAGGCCTTTTATTCGAAAATTCAATTATATAGTCTGCAGAAGTTTTTTCATCACTGACTTGTCCTCAGAAGTTTTATGCTGTTGGTCCCTCAATTTGTTTTTTCTCATTTTTCCTTCTTCACTGTTCACTTCGCAGTCAGATCACATTTTGCTTCTTAAGCCATTCATAATTACTGAGATACACATTTGGAATTTCTCTTGTCTTTGCACCCATCTCTGTAGCTTGTGTCTCTGAATAGCATGTAAGGTGTTATACCTTTAAAAAAAAGTCTAGCTATATCACCTGCCAAGGTTATATGGCTACTGGCAGGTCAGTGCCTCTAAACATCTGTATGTGGGCTGGGGAGATAGCTCAGTAGAATAAGCACTTACCTGGCAAGCACAAGGGCCTGAGTTCAGTCCCCAGTTCTGCTGGGGGAGGGAGGGATCTATGTATGTATGAAGGTAAAGACATGCAAAGCTCCTGGGAGAGGAGCATGGATAGTATGTGCTGGCGTGGCCTCTAGAATTCACTTCACATTGCCAAACATTAGGATGTGGTTGGCATTGTGCAGAAATAAAGGAAAGACAGTACCTTGAGGTTGGTGGCTAAGGAAGGTCGTAGATAACTTGTGAAGACAGTGGTGGTCATCTTGTTTCAGAATTCAAACCCACAGGTGTTAACAATTCAGCTGTATTCATTGAATGCTTATTATAGGTAGAGCACTATGACATGTGCAGTGGACGGTGTAAACGTGGATGAAGTACCTCCTGTCCATACAGAGCAAGTAGTCTATGTTTAATGTACTTAAAGATAGCCATAAGCAAGAGGCCTCTCTCTCTGTGTCTGTCTGTCTGTCTGTTTCTCTCTCTCTCTCTCTCTCTGTCTCTCTCTCTGTCTGTCTCTCTCTCTCTCTGTTTCTCTTTCCTCAGGATCTTGAGCTTGCCAGGTAGGTGTTTAAATCACTGAGGCATCTTCCCAGCCCTTAATGCGCTTAAAGATAAATGGTATGAGTCAGAAGGAATTCCATCACATGGATATGTGAGCAGAGGGTTTCATGAACTTCAGCAAGAGTCCATTATGTGATACTATGGAGATTTAGCTTTGCATCCTTTACAGGGAATGTATATTGAAAAAGAATCTTCTGGACAAAAGACCTCAATCATTTCATGCTCAGGAGAAAAACCTCAGCTCTTTTAATTAGCTGTTAGCCTCAGAAGGGAAACAGTGGAGCTCTGGAGGAGACAGCTCAGCAGTGAGTAGTCTCTAGAGACAGAAGGTGGAAGTTTCTCATTAGGCTTTGCTACGGAGATTACTGAGGTATGAGAAATGTAAATTGGTCAGGCAGGTAGATAATTTTATGTAGATGCAGGCCCTGCCATTAAGGTGAAATTGTGTAAATTCTTTGTTCTTTGTTTGCTTATAAACTAAGAGACTGGGCTTGATTAATTGGAAGTGTTTTATTTCTGTCTGATGAAAAATCTGACAGATAAGCAGTTCTGCATTGTATTAGAAACTGAACAGTAATCGTTAGCATGAGTCTTCAGAATGCATATCTTTTGGGAGACCATGATTTGATGGGTAGGTTTTGGTTGGTTTTGAGGAAGAAATTTATGATTTTATTTTGGTGTGGCATATACTGCTTTTACCTACTGCTTTTGCCTCATTTACTTGTGGACATTTTAGTGGCTTGAGAGTAGTGTCTGAATTGACAGACCTAGAAATCATTAGATTCATAATATGAAGTGGAAACTTCATTATGTAAAACTTCAGGGGAGAGGTGGGGTATAATGGAAGCTTGAGGCTCTTGGTTTGATTTCCAGCACTGTCATCTTCACCGCAAACAACCCAAAATGCAAAACCTTCAGAGGAAACTGAAGTTAGTAAAGTGAACTGCTGTAACATAACAGCTAGTTGGTGGCAGGACGGGGACCAGAATCCAAGCTTCCTATTTTCCATCCAGTCATTGCCTGCTGCCATATTTTGGGACTTGCAGAAAACAGTACTCAGTGTTTTAGAACTGTTATTATTGTAGTAAACGCATTTCCTATTGGTTGAAAAGAACGAGAAAACATTGTAAGCACTGTACATTTTTAATAAGATATATTTCAATACTTGCATTGTATCTCTTATTGATGCATGGCTGGTTGAGTTCATTTCTGACATGTGTCAGTAGAGTTTACTTCCCGTGCAAGATTGTGCCAGCTTGAGGATAACTTTATAATGTGGTTGAATAAATGGCAGTAAATAATAACTGCTCTAAGTAATAACTCAGTGGATAACTGAATGAATACAGGTATTTAATCTTTGCCCATGGGTAATATTATGAATATAAATTAACATATTTTCAAAGTAGCCTGAGCCTTAAAGGGAGAATTTTAGAACTGGACTTACTGAACTCTTTGAAATAGTGTGCAGAATTTTATGTGTATGGTACATTTTCTGTCAAAAGTGTTCCATCGTTTTTGTTAGATTTTTTTAAAAGGGTTACCAGATGTAACAGTGACCTCATCACCCTGCAGAGGAATCGGATCCATAATACTGGTCTCTGCTTTCACTTAATCAAGTTTTTGAAATGCTCCCTTTAATGTTTGATGTCCTATAGATAGGAATCAATAAAAATAATGTTTTTCTCATTCTGCAGAAGTATTGCAAGATGACACTTGATGATGTTTTTCTGTGCTTAGTGACTTTTTGCCTAGAGACCTGTTTTTAAAAAATTGTGTTTAGTACAGGGTCTCACCACACAGATTGGATTTGTAGTGATCCTCCTGTTTACAGCCTTCCAAGCACTGGGATTACAAACACGCACCACCTCTCTGTCTCAGTCACCTCTCAGTGCACCCTGGGGGCAGGGCTGACACCCACGTGGCACAGGCTCGTCGGCGATGGAATCCCAGTCCCCATGTCTGCCTAAGCAGGTGCTTTAATCTGCTGAGCTATCTGCCTGGCCCGAAGACTTTTTATGTCACTGTAGGACCATTTAGTTTTTTAAAAAGTTAAAATTTCAGTCCACCATAAGACAGAAGAGAAATCTACTGCATCTCCTTTCCATGTTTTAGTCAGCCAGGTGTCTCCTCTCCCTGACTTCCCCCTACACATACCACCATCCTCTCTACCGCCACCACCATCCCATTGTGATAGTGCCCCAAGTGTCCTCCTTCCTTGTTTCCTCACTCCTCTTGTCTTTGCTGTAACCCTACGCACTACTTTTTTTTTTCATGGAAAGCCGATCCTTCTATAATTGTTAATGTTTTTCTAATGCTTTTCTATTTCATTTCTAGGCTTTTAAACCTCGGGACCTGGAAATTCAGCTTTTTCTACTTTTATAACACCATTATTTCTCATCTTGTTTTTCTTCCATTAATTTCTATTTCTTTGAGCCTCTTTCTCCTAGTTGTATGGCACCTATCAGCTGAACAGCCTCGTGATAACTTTTGGTTATTCGTCAAAGACTGAAGCTGCTGGCAGTTTTGTTCTCCATTCTGAACTCTTTGTGATCATAATTTTCTTGAAATGAGAACATCCAAATGGAAAATCACCAAGTCCAGCAGAAGCGTGGGCTTTTAGTTCCTCCTGCCCCTCGTGGGTGGCGACTTCTACCTTTCAGCAGCACTTCACTCCAGCGTCCTCTCCGTCAGGTGGTGGCTACTTCCCACGCCCCATTCTGACTACACCTTCTTCTGATTGTGCCTCCCATACTATGACTATCTCCAGCTGTATGAGGTGATTGAAAGATACATGAATGTTTAAGTGTAAAAAATTATAGTGAAAAACACATTGCCATGAATCTCCCTGAAAATACCACCATCCTCTGACCTTAAACACACACTTCAGAAGCAGTTTTGGGAAACCTCTTTTATATCTTTATTTGGGCAGTCATGGCTGCCTCGAGGCCCTACATCTATTTGAAAGCTTTATCTTTTGTGGTTACACCACCACGCCTAGTCTTCTTTTAAATCTGCTTTCTTTTGAATAAGAGTCTGCTCAATCTTGGGTCGATTTCTACTGCCTCAGAAACGTAACAGTATTGATGACCTCCCCCTAATGTACTCAACTAGTCCATATCAATGTATCTTCCATTGACTTGGTCCCACATCTCCCTTCTACTGTTAGTTCTCTCCTTTGGGAACAAACATCTAAAACTTATGACTCTAGGTTAGATTCAGAATTTCAGAATCTTTGGGCTTAGAAAAGCATTAACTTTGTATACCAGCAATGGTGAACCTTTTATAGGCCAAGTGTGCATACTGCAACCCCAAACCTGTTATTATCACAGAGTGCTAAGCCTGCCCCTTGTGTGCTGTTACCTGCTGCTGGGCTGCTGGAGCAGTGTGGGATGATTTGGTTCACACACTGACACTGTGGGGCTCTGTGGGGAGACTGTGGCACGTGTACTGTGGGTTCACTACCAGTGCTGTGTGCCATCGGCCCCCTGTTGGTTGTGGAGTAGCAGCCTGTAACCAAAGACATTACTTTTTACCCTGAAATATGTGGGTTTTCATTTTTAGTGGGCTAGAGAAGGATTATAGATACATTTCCCCCTGCCAGTTCATGTCAGGTTTGCAGTGTGTTATTTAAAATTATTTCAGTGCTTTTGGATATTGAAATTATAAATAATAGGTAGTGGACATGTACTTCTTTTTTTTTTTTTTTTTTTTTGGCCAGACTGGGGTTTGAACTTATAATGTTGCATGTACCTGCCAGGCAAGTACTTATGCCATGGTGCTGTCTCTCCAGCCCTGACATGTACTTCTGTTTCCCAACTTTTTTTTTTTTTGCAACTCAATTTACTTCTCTCACTTTTTTCAGAAGCTTTTTATTTATTTTTTTCTTTTCTGTATTTAGGACAGGGTCTACAGAGTATGTAGATTGGACTCGTACTGATTCTCCTGTTTTTAGCCTCCCAAATGCTGGGATTACAGGCGTGCATTACCACTTCAGTCTCAATCACAGTCTCAGCATGCTCCCGGGCAGGTCCAGAACACACTCTGGTGATCAAATCCTGGCTGCTGTGCTCTGCCTAAGCAGGCACTTTAGTCTGCTGAGCTATCAAGCCAGCCCTAAAACTTTGAATTAATTCATTCTCTCTCTCTCTCTCTCTCTCTCTCTCTCAATATTATGGCTGGCTCAGCCTGCCCTGCGGGGCTGGGGGTGGGGCTGGCACAGCATGTGGTGCCAGGGATCAACCATGGTCCCTGTGGTTGCCTAAGTTTTCCTAAGCAAGCGCTTTAGACTGCTGAGCCATCTCGCTGGCCTCTTTCTTTCTTTAATGTATTTAGCCTCATTACGTAGATCCAACTCGTAATGATTTTCCTGTTTTTCAGCCTCCAAGAACTGGCGTTACAGGCGTGTGCCCAGTCTCTTTCAGAATCCTTTTCAAGCTCTACTCGTGTCATTTATCCAAAGTGATCATTGCACTAGTGAATCTTTTCATCTTCATCTCACTTGACTGACAGCTTCAGATTCTGGTGATGCCAACTCCATCAAACACTCTCTTTTGCTTCTTTGGCACCACCTCCTGCTGGCTGTCCTTCACCTTCTTGCAAGTGTGTTGTCATCTGTCTCGTGCTCGCTTGTTGGCATTCTTCTAAGGATCTTCGGTATAGTGAAGAGATCGGACTCGTAGTGATTCTCCTGTTTTCAGCCTCCCAAGTGCTCGGATTACAGGTACTTGGGAGGCATTACCACTCCCAGTCTCAGTCAGTCTCAGCACGCTCTGGGGTGGGTGCAGAACACACTGACCAAACAATCACTGCCCACCTCCTCTGCTTGAGTTGGTTCCTTTTCTATTTCCTGCTGCTCTGAACTACTTTGCTTTCTCTGACAAAGGACCACTATGGGAGCTGCTCTGTCTGGAATGCTTTTCCAATGCTAGTCAGTTTCTACTTCTTTATTATGTCTTAGCTCTAATTCTCACTTTCTTAGAGAAGAAGCCTTTATTTCATGTGCTCTATCGTCAGATACCATACATAAACTCTTTAAAAGGTTTAGTCTTACATTTATTGGTCATTGAAAGTATTCTTCCCACTCAGGTGTAAGTTTAGCATAAGTGTTACATGGGTGCTGCTTCACCAGTGAGTCTAGCGTATCACTTGTTAAGGGTGACCTTTGCATGAATTCTATTAATTAACTTGTTTTCCTTTCTATTTAGTAACTTCTGTGTATTTATCAGTGAAGCATAGGTAGTTTCCATAGTTTTATATGAATCCAATCCTGATGGTACATCTTAGCAATTATGAAGAA